>JASFAX010000730.1:0-56975 GCA_030737875.1 Allium sativum | reverse complement strand
AGCAGAATTAGGTGAGTCATTACCTTACGATGAGCATTATCAATGCCCTAACCTCTTGTCGTCTCTATTTCCTCATTTTGACTTTCAAAGTGGGTTGACTTCTGGATTGCAGTTGAAAGAGACAATCTTAAATTCAATTAATGTGCACGGCAAAGAAAACCATTTTTTAGAGATAACACGGCTTTTATTCTGTAATTGATGGAAAACTTTTTTTTAAAACCCATCAAACACGTTGCCGGCTGGTCATGTAGCAACTGTTGCAAATTTGACATTTGAGAATTCAGTTGTATATGATTGGGTGATAACGGTCCTAGTATATCTGTATCGCTCCTTACACCATCAGTATGTTGTTAGATAGAGATCTACGTCCATTTTAGGTTTTTGGCAGATTTTACTGTACTGGTACTGCGGGTACATCCATAATATGACTTATCCCAACATTGGATTCAGTTTTATCTCTATTCTTTCCTCGAGTCAGGGCGTGGGCTCGTAGGCTCGTGAGAACCGAAGACCTATACACGGAGGTCAGGCCCATCACATATTTGTCGTAGCTCGTAATCAAATCGAGTTACATACCACACGGGAGAGTAGCATTGGGCATCCGTACGAGAGTTCACCATATTTGACATATGAGGGTGTTGTCCATGCTACTATGCTTACAATGAGATGTTTTCCATTAGTCTCTTTTCCTCCCACTGGTGGTTGTTACTGGTTTCTTGGGGAACTCTGTTGGAAGCAGATACTATTAGGTGATTTAGTGCATAATGATCCACATCCTGATACACCTTCCTTAGTGTTGTATAAAGCTACCGATTTGGCAGCAACTCGAGAAGATGAGTGGTGGCCTTGGCAGTTGAAGCCCCGTAATATCTCTGCTGTATCGCGTAGCACTTTTCGACCGCTACGCTATTTCAATTTAGCGCTAATGAACAGTATGTCCGTTTTAAAACCCGCAATTTTCCGTTGCACCCGCTAAACCAAGGCTATTTAGCATCTACTTTAGCAATATTAACGTGTAGAGGCTAATTTGTCGAGTTCTCTTTTGAAACAAATCAGAAAAGTTACATTAACGAGCTAATTTAAAGGCATAAGTGCCTAATCTAAGGTTAAAAAAACTATCATAGCCATCAAATCTAATGTGCAAAACCATGATATTCTTCAATTTGTTTATATAAGATTAATTAATATTAGTTTCTTGTGCATAAACGATGTAAGAATGATAATAACTTGATTTCAAATATTTTGTTTTACATCTAATGAACATTTTGCACATCCGCTATATCCCCGCTATTTCTCTACTTTATTCCCGCTAAAACTTTTTGTACCTTCACCGTTGTAGGACAATTACACGCTTTAACTACATAACTGGTGGCCATCTAATTATTTCATCATTCCCGATTTGAACTACGCAGCGTTTTGGCGTAGATTTTACACCCCAGCGCATACAGCTCCTATGATATATGTTGCAATCGTTGATTTGGTTGGACCCTCAGCTATCAAACATGGTATTGTTCCCCGATGCTTTCAGACCTTACTTAGAGCACTCAGTTGTACCCACCTCCACCTTCCCCCGTAGGAAGGAGATTATGGTTGGACAGTGGCTATTCCTACGTTTACAGAGGGTGATGCATATATGGATATTCGTCGCCTACTGGTTAAGTACCCGGATACGGCTACTTTCTCGTATGAGAATTTATATCAGATGCAGCTATGGCTGAGACATGTTATGTACGCCGAGTATCAGTATAGCATAGATGATTTGATAGGTCGTATTAATGAGTTTATCATTGCTGATGAGGAGTGTTGACATCTTAGGGTTCGTAGTGGTGTTGATGGGGACATAGCTTGTCTTGATGATATTGACTTTGATGATTTGTAGATTGAATGTAGGCTTTTAGATTATGTTATATTCGTTGACGTTGTTGTTTTATTTTTGTATATTATCAGCATCGTTTGTATTATCTTATATGGTATTGTTGTTTTATCATTCCATGTTGTTTTGCCGATATTATGTTGTTAATGGTAATTATGTTATTGTTATAATATTAGTACATGTAGTAGTGCTGAATATGTAGTTGATGATGGTTATCATTACATGTTTTTGTACTGATATTATGTTGTTGATGGTGAAATGGTATTGTTGTATTATTAGTACAGGTAGTGGTGTTGAATATGTAGTTGATGATGGTAGTCACTACATGTAGTACTCACTTTATTGTTGCTATTTGTACATCATTGCTTATAAGTAGTTTCCTTCTTGCTTCCTAACGTTAAACTTAAACTAACAGAGGAAGATATCCACCATTAATTGGTCTTCTTCTGAGTTATTTGTACTCGTGGAAGCATATATTGACGTTGATCCAAGACATGATATTATGCTGCAAAACGATGAGGGTGTAATCTATGAAATGCTCTAGAACATAATCGAAGAAGTTTTACCACAACCATCTCGACTTCCCATTAAGTAGGACTACTGTAGAAATTCATTAAAAACATGGCGTTTTTATGGATGCTTGTGATCGTTACAGCGGGATTATCGGGCTTGTTGAAGATGAGAATGTTTTTAAAGCAAATCGTTCCACTTTCGATTCGCGTTACCTATCAGAACATGGAACGGAATTCATTAGTCATGAAGCTTATGAACAACGTTATAGTTGGCTTATGCGCTATGACCCTGATTAAACTTCACTGTTTTTTTTATTATGGCGTGCTTTTGTATTTTCGTACCAATTTCATATTATCAGTCATTTCCGTGATATGCATTTCAGTTGCTCAATGTTTATTATGAACACTAGTTGTTTTTTAGTTCGTATCTAAGATAATCATTTTCCTGTATCTTCTGTTAATATATAATATTTGGTTTCGGTTTCTAAACTACCATACCGCAAAAAATTTAAAAAATTCAGTTTTGACATATCTCAAAATCAAAACAACAAAATATTGATTTTTCTCTTTTATCATGAAACCTTATTTTAATAGATTCTTGTTTCATAGAATTTTAATCTATAATGGATTCAATGCATCAGTTTGAAATTCAAACTGGAATTTTCTGAACTACCGCTACGTGACGAGCGCAAATTAATCAAATATAAATATTTCATTTGTTTACTTTTGAAATTTATAATTATTAAGTAACTCTCATACATTTTGAAATAAACTTGGATTCAAATACATCATGCTTATAGTAGTGAGAGAGTTATACAACTCGGGCCATCCCTTAGTTAATGTTATTTCATTATGGCCATATTTTATTTTTTGTGCAATGTTTCTTACATGTTTTCAACTGTGAATCTTTACTATTATGTAGTGTTTAGTCATTTCAATAACTTTAATAGCATGTAGTGTGTATCTTTAAAAGCGTGCAATGTGTACACAGTACCATGTTGTCAATGTCAACGAATCGATCAACAACATGTCACTTTAATATGTTAACAGAATGTCAAGTCATTGTCACTTTACTATAGCTATGAGAATTTTTCCCTTTATAAATTGTAGCCACAAACATCAGAATTAAATCAAATATTTTTCAAATTTTTCCATAATTATTAGGTGAACAGGTATGGATAATTGGGAAATAGCTTATGATCTATTGGTGAACCATGCTGAATAATGGGAAGCCGAATCAAAAGTTATTCTTGAAACTCAGTTTGAAACAATTCATAATAGCATTTCCCATGTTGATGATTCTTATTTGATAAGCCATGCTTGCATAGGCTCGTCAAAGCAAAGCATGGGAAGATGGATAAGTAACGAAAACGGATTTATCCATCCTTCCTGACCTATATATCATTGTGGCTATATATGTTTGAAGCTCATTGCTATGAATAGAAGAAATGTTAGGCATCATTATTATGGTTGTCCAGAGTTTACAAGCGGCATTGCCCTTCTTCACTCACGCGATATTGCTGGATCGGGCTTTCGCCATTGTCCAAGATTCCCCACTGCTGCCCCCGTGGGAGTCTGGGCCGTGTCTCAGTCCCAGTGTGGTTGATCATCCGAAAAGACCAGCTAAGCATCATTGGCTTGGTCAGCTTTTACCTGACCAACTACCTAATACTACACAGGCTCATCAAACAGCGCTTTTGAGCTTTCTTCAGGATTTGGCCCGAATTGTTCGGCAGATTCCCACACGTTACGCACCCGTTCGCCACTTTGTTCTCAACGATTCCGATTCCTACGGCTGAAAATCAAGTAGCTAGCCAATGTTTATACTGGGGATCGAACCGAAAACAACGTACGAGTACCAAGGTAAACGTTGGAATCTAAATGATGTTCCGTGCTACGAATATGTAGAGTGGGTTGATCCTGAGATTTGCCTGAGAGGAATTCAATATGCCCTAAAGATGCAAGGTAAAGTTCAGATTTTGGAAGCTGAAGTGAGACGATAGGAAGATAAAATTAGATGTTTAGAATTCGAAAATAGCACGTTGCTTGGTATCAGAACGGACTTATTCAATGCATCGCTAGACTGCTGTATTAAATTTATTGCATTTCATATTTCTTGTTTGCACCGTGTTTGTTGTGTTTGTTGAGTTGATGTTATGGTAGTTCTTATTTCCGATTCATATTAAGTGTTTGTGGTATTACTTGTTTGATATATTATTTTATACTAAATCTTTTGTTAACATATATTATTTGGTCTAGGTTTCTAAACTACAATACCATGATTTTTTAAAATTCAATTTTGGCATATCTCAAAATCAAAACAATGAAATCTTGATTTTTATCTTTTATTACAAAACCATATTTTAATAGATCCGGCAGATTCTTGTTACATGGAATTCCAATCTATACTGGATTCAATATATCAGTTTGAAGTTCGAACTGGAAATTTACGAACTACTGCCATGCGATGAGCTTGACTTAATTATAGATAGGTATTTCATTTAATTTTCTTTAAAATTAATCATTATTAATACACTCTCATACATTTTAAAATATACTTGGATTCAAATACATCATGACTGTCAAAATCAACGACCCTATCAACATGTTGTCATACCAAATGCAGTAGATAATCATTGTAACCACGTGGAACTGCCTCTAGTAGATCAATTTAGCATGTTAATTAGTTAGACGACTCGGGTCGTCCCCTAATTAATGTTGTTTCAATATGGCCAATTTTTTATTTTATACAGTGTTTCTTACATGTTATCAACAATGAATCTTAACTATTGTGCAATGTGTAGTCATTTCGACAACTTTAATAGCTTGTACTGTGTAGTCATTTCAACAACTTTAACAATTTTAATAACTTGCAATGCATAACTTTACGTATATAAATATGAGCTAGAAATTTATATCTTCCTCACAATTCTTTACTCAGTTAATCTCCTACTTCCTCACGACTTTCCATACTAACAACAATGTTGTCATGGCCTTCATCTGTTGATTCTGACTGGTGGCCAGCGGCCAGAACTTCTAACAGCACACAAACCGATAAATATTGGCTTATCGAGTATCAAGAGTAGCACTACGAAGATGTCTGTAACACCCCGGATTTTTGAATAATCGAATTAACTAAATTAAAGAATAATTAATCTCAGATGTGAGAATTAAGGGAAACGGGCTGCGCCATTGTGTTTGTCTCGGAATTCTGGTTGAGATAGAGTCCGAGTTTGCGTAAATTGGATTCCGTATGAAAAAGATATCTTTAAATTAAATAATGCAGCAAAACATGAAAAAAAATTTGAGAAAAGAATAAATGTTTAGCATTGTTCTAAGTTTTGTAAGCAAAAGACTTAGAAGCTCATTTGGTTGGAACACGTGACTTGCATACAAGAGGTACAAAGTTCGATCCCTGCCAGCGCCACATTTTTGTTTTAGGGGAATGACTTAAAATGGCCTAGTGTGAACGCGGTTCAAAAAGTAGTTTAGTGTGAAAATGGTTAATTAGGAAGATAGAAATATATATATATATATATATATATATAGATATATATATATATATATATATATATATATATAAAATAAAATTGGAACCGTAGCCGCCATGCCGCTGGAGTAGCTCATCTTTTCTTGAAGCTTAGGAAATTACAAATCAAAGATTCAAACAACAACGAACACACTATCTTCATCTCTAATCCGATTCATTGTGAGTATGATTTCGTTAACAAGATAATTCTTAATTTAATTGTGATATGCTTATCTTTGGATTATGAGAATATGGTTGTGATTCATATGACTTGCTAGTTTGTATTATGTATGATGTTATGCAAGATTAATATGATTATGCAAGTTAATATGATTATACAAGTTTCATATATGATGTTATGCAAGTTTCATGTATGATGTTATGCAAGATTAATATGATTATGCTAGTTAATATGATTATGCAAGTTTCATATATGATGTTATGCAAGTTAATATGATTATGCAAGTTAATATGATTATGCAAGTTTTATATATGATGTTATGCAAGTTTCACGTATGATGTTATGCAAGATTAATATGATTATGCAAGTTAATATGATTATGCAAGTTTTATATATGATGTTATGCAAGTTTCATGTATGATGTTATGCAAGATTAATATGATTATGCAAGTTAATATGATTATGCAAGTTTAATATATGATGTTATGCAAGTTAATATGATTATGCAAGTTTCATATATGATGTTATGCAAGTTAATATGATTATGCAAGTTGTACATATGATGTTATGCAATTTAATAGGATCACGCAAGTTGTATGCGAGTTATATGATGTTATGTAAGTTTGGATCTAAAATATATACTAGTAGTTCATGATGTTAACTTGTGTCAATGAATCCCTTTTTATAATCCAATCACCTAGGTTTATAACATCAGTTTTTATGCGAATATGGATGTGGAACATATGCTAGTTCGTATAAGTATTATGTTCATATGCAAGTTTAAGTGATAATTGGATTCACATATATACAAGTTCACACCTTTAAAGTTTAGATCCATATTCAAGTTGACATTTTTATGTTGAAACTATGACATGCATAGTTATGCAAGTTTACACATTTATGTGGATCCATAGTTTACTCAGGTTAACACCTTTTATTGGATCCATAGTTATGCAAGATGACACCTTTATGTTTAGGTTGACGACATACATAGTTTATGTAAGTTTGTGATAATTACCTAGGATAGTTGGGTGTAAAACTATGTTCATACATGCAAGTTCACACCTTTTAGATCTATGATTTTTGAATCCTTGATAATACAAAGACTATGCAAGTATGTTGTAATTCTTAATTGCAAGTTAGATGCAAATTAGATCTATTATTGTGTGTATGTGACTTTGTGACGTTTATTCCCTTTTTTTTTTAAGTATTAGACTATTTGCTAGTCTAATATGTATATGTCATGTTAAGCGAACGAATGACGGGGGTACGATGGGGATAATAGTGGATACACACATATTGTGAATTTGGCATGTAATGACCTAAAAAGGCATGTAATTAATTTTTAGGAATAAAATTAATTAGTGATGAAATTGGTATAATTTATATACCATAAATAGATGAGCATAATTTAGGTGATAAATTATGGACATAAATAAATATGGAAATTTGAATAGAGAAAATAATTCAAATTTGGGGAAAATTAATTATGTATAATTAATTGCCTAAGACACGAGGTTGGACTCATTTGTGGTGTAAGACTGCCCGGACCCGCCCGGCAAATCCAGCAGCCACAAATGGTAGCCCAATGTGAGAGGTCAAAGGCCCAAACTAAATGCGTAACAATTATATGGACACAAGGTTAGGCTCGTTTGTGGTGTAAGACTGCCCGGACCCGCCCGGCAAATCCAACAGCCACAAATGTCAGCCTAATGTGAGAGGTCCTACAGGGGTTACGGTAGTAATAAATTAATTAACACTTAACCAAAGTAAACATGTAGTGGTACATGGGGGTTAAGTAGGTGACATGTGGGTGACATGAGGAAATACGATTAGTAGCACTTAACCAAGATAAACATGTAAGTAGGACATGGAGGTTAAGTGGGTGCCTTGGGTGGCATGTGGAAATACGAATAGAAACACTTAACCAAATTTAAACATGTAAGTGGACATGAATAAGAAGGGGTTAAGTGGGATGTATTAGTGGGGACCAAGCTTAGGTGGAAAACTTGTGTCAAGTAATGGGGTCCCGTTTCAACCAGTAACCCATGAGTATCTTTGTGGGCTCGACCCAAGTCGAGGACGGGACACGTGTACTGGGCTTGACTGTAAGAGGCCAAAACGGGTTAGCGGTGGCAACGCAAGTCCAACGGGTTCATGTGCGTGTGTGGGCCCGAGGCTGGTAGGTAAGACGTTGTTGCATCGTGTAGGTATAAGCCGTGCATCTCTGGTAGTATTGGGTTGCCACTTTGGGGAGTGATACACCCCACTGTGGGACCAACACGGGTATCTACGAGTTAGGGAGCCGATCGAATAGGGAAGGTAGTGGGTACGACTAGTGGAGATAGGAGCAGGTGGCACCTATGACAGCAGCTAGGAGTACAACTACCATATTATAAATATTGTAATTAAAATGGGGTGGGTAGTAGGTGCAACTAGTGGAGATAGGGGCAGGCGACGCCTATGACAACAACTAGTGGCACGCGAAACTACCATTATCACATATGTTATGTTCAGTAGGCAGGATCAACTTTTAGAGTGACTAGTATTGGTGCAGTTAGTATTAGTTCGGTGTAACATAGTAATTACCCTTAAGTATGTGGAAGCGCGACTCAACATTATCTTATTCCTCCTGTTTGACTCTGTCATTTGTTTCATAGTCATACCTTATCTTCCAGTTATAGCTTATCCTAATTACTTTAAAAGTTATATTGTTAAAGTTATCATACTCGCCAGACTTTATGTCTGACCCCCTTTGTTTTCGCCTCTTTTCTTCCTTTCCCCCCCCCCCCCCCCTCAAGTTCTCAGGGTGGGACTATGTAACAACCCGAAAATCTAGGCCAGTTTAAAATTTTTATTTTGGCTATTTTATCGAATTTTGATTATTTAAAATGAATTATTTTAAATGATATCGACGAAAATCTATTTTGAATAGAATTCGAACGTATATATTATACGCGTCGTCGTTAGAATATAAATATTTATATATAATTATAAATAGATTAGAAAATGGCGCGGTAGTTCGATAATTCGATTTCAAATTTCAATTGAATGTACCGGGTGCAAAACAATCCGGATTTTAGTGAAACCAAAAATAATGGAATCTAATAGTGAATATCTTTCCAACGAATCCGAAAAATCAAAAGTTCGTAGCAGGAATCAAAAGATATGTCCAGTTGAAAATTCTGAATAGTCGCTATGGAATTCAGGCCCTTAAAAATGGGAATTTTGCAAACGGCCTCGGATTTCGACGAAACCACTTTTGTTGGGTCCGTGATGTAAAATTATTGCTAGGTTTCAAATTTCATAATTTTTCGAATCGATATGTGAGCGTGGCAAAGGAAAACGCGTTTGACCAGTTTCAGTTGATTTTAATCGACTGGAAATTGGCCATTTTTCCAACGGTCTCAGAATTCGATGAAACTAGTTTTGTTAGGACCGTATCGTCAATACGAAGCTAGAAAATATTTTTCTGAAATTTTTCTGGTTAGTATGTGGCCCCGGTAATTTGAAATGTACGTTTAAAATTCAATATAGTGATTTAAATGTAAATTCAACGGAAACTGATTGTAACTATCGAATCAGCTTGCGATACATATCCCATTGTGTTCGGAATGGGGGTAAAACGCTATGGACGACAGGCGGTGGGCCTCGTTTAGAGGTCGTATGAAAAAATCAACTTTATGCAATTAAAAAAAAAAAAAAAATCTTTCTCCTTTTAACTTCTGCCCCCCCCCCTTTTCGAATTTCATTATACAGATAAAAAAAAAGAAAAAGAAAAAAAGAAGGCGATTGCGAAAACCCGCCGTCACCCTCGGAGGACCGCCGCCGCCTCGAGAAGCTCCATCCCCTAGCCTCCTCCGCCTGCTCCCCTCTTCTCCCAAACCCCGATAGCGCCAATCCCCTCAGCCCCAAATCTGACGCACGTGAACCCCAAGGCCCCCTTTCTTCTTCCCGTGGCGGTCGCAGCTGGAGGTCTCGAGTTGGATGCGCTTGTGGGGGATGGAGGCGCCGGTCTGCGACGATCAGGGAGGAGGGTTCTGATCGAATTCCGACCACCCAGCTAGGAGCAGCGCTGGGTATTCTTGCGCGATGATGTGTTGTATTACGGGTCTGTAAAGTTCAAACGATGAAGAAGAAAACAAAGTAAGTTTTGATTTAGGTTTTCTATTTTATTTCTAATATTTAAAATCAGTTTATATGAAAAAAAACCTTGTTAAAAATCAGTTTAATTTATAAAAACATACATAGTTTTAGAAATAGGTATGCATTGTTTTTTTATTATTAAAATAAAATTTGCTTTGTAAAATAAAATTTGCTTTGTAAAATAAAATTTGCTTTGTAAAATAAAATTTGCTTTGTATATAAAATAAAATTTGCTTTGTTTTTGAAAATATAAAATAGAATGTTGATTTTGAAAAATATAAAGTGGAATGTTGTTTTGAAATATATATATCGCATTGTTTTGAAAAGAGAAAATATACATATGTTTTGAAAGGAAAAATAAACCTTGTTTTGAAAAAAAATATACTTTGTTTAGAAAAAGGAAATTATATTTTGTTTTAGAAAACAAAATATAATGATAAGATTTTTATATATTGAATAGCATAATAAAAATATGATTTTTATATATTGAACTTCGAAATAAAAATATGGTTTTTATATATTGAACTTCGAAATAAAAATATGGTTTTTATATATTGAACATCGAAGTAAAAATTCGATTTTTATATATTGAATAGCGAAGTAAAAATGTGATTTTTACGTATGTAGTGAAAGCAGCAACGAAGGTGACAAAAAGGCGAAACGACGAAGACTTCTGCAAATGAAGAGCCGTGGAGCTAGGATAGCTATCTGTGAGAACTTCTCACCTTTCAATTTAATTTTTCTAGTTATATATATATTCTAGGATGCAGACGGTGCTTAGTAGCACCCGACACAATCGTCCACAGACCATGGACTTGTTTGTTTGGTTGCATAGATTAGTTATATGATGTGATTTGAATTGGTTGTTTGGTGATTTTGATTGATGTATAAATGGCGTGGGCCTTCACTAGACCGGGGATAAGGCTAGGCCTCGTCCCGTTTCTAGTATCGTGCCGTTATGCCGCCGAAATTTTCTAAAATATGTTAGAAAATAAAAATATCATTTTATTGAATAAATGAACTGAATAGAAATTCATATGTTGGAATAAAATGTTTTATCGTTAAAAATATAATTTTTAACGCGAATGTGAATAAATAAAATATTCATTTACAAACCAGACGGTTTGTTTATGTACACCTATTTGAAGGACATTTATTGGGTCGATAAATTTTACACATCGCCCAACTGCACAAATAAAATCTGTGTTTGATTGTTTGAAACCCCACACGGGTGTTGGGATGAAATTTGAAGTTCACTCATCCTGATTGATTGAATATGTCGATCGATTGATTGTCAGGCTGTTATAAGCGTTAGATATCTATATTTGATGCTTATACGGTGTAGTGCACTTTGGTTGATGGTTGATTATTTTTCAATGCTATTATATACGTGTGTAGTATGAAAATCCATATAATTAACATTATATGGTGATTGATTGGGCCTCATTCCAATTTGAAAAATAAAGAATATTATAAAATAAAAGTTCATGTGTTGACAGTACTCATCCATTGAGATTGGTCATGTGTTGAACGAAATATTTTAGTAATAAAATTTATATCTTTATCAATATAAAATAAAGGTTCATGTGTTGACAGTACTCATCCATTGAGATTGGTCATGTGTTGAACGAAATATTTTGATAATAACAACTATTTTTGAAAAAGAAATATTTGGAATAGAATATTTGAAAGTAGAAATTTATGAAGCCGTGTTGATTAGATTGACGCTATTTTGACGTGATCGATATTTATATCGATTTTAAAAACGATTTCGAAATGAATTGAATTGAAAACGATTTCGAAATGAATTGAATTGAAAACGATTTCGAAATGAATTGAATTGAAAACGATTTCGAAATGAATCGATTTTAAAAACGATTTCGAAATGAATTGAATTGAAAACGATTTCGAAATGAATTGAATTGAAAACGATTTCGAAATGAATTGAATTGAAAACGATTTCGAAATGAATTGAATTGAAAACGATTTCGAAATGAATTGAATTGAAAACGATTTCGAAATGAATTGAATTGAAAACGATTTCGAAATGAATTGAATTGAAAACGATTTCGAAATGAATTGAATTGAAAACGATTTCGAAATGAAATGAATTGAAAACGATTTCGAAATGAAATGAATTGAAAACGATTCCGAAATGAATCGAATTGAAAACGAATTCAAATTGAATTGAAAACGAATTGAAATGAATTCAAATTGAATTGAAATTTGAATTGAATAGAAATGAATTTTAAAACGAATTTATAAAGGAGAATTCAATTTTGATTTGAATTGAAAAGGAAGTTGAAATTACTTTTGAAACGAATTTAAAACTATTTATATAATTCGTTTTAAATAGAAATCGACGAAATATATATTATATATATAATATAATGGCCTGAATAGAACGCGCCGCGGCAGTTCGTGAATTTCGACCATTTATTTCAAACGGACATTGCGGGAGATCCGACCGTCGGATTCTCCTAAAACCGGAACCGTTGGGTTCGTATCGAAAAGAGCTTTCTAACGAATATTAGAAATTTGAAATCTAACGGTTGGATTTGGAATTATGTCCAAATCAAATTTGAAAAAGGTCGCTATAAGTGCAGTTCGATGGCCATTGATGGAAATCGACTGTACGGGCCTTGAGAAAATTATTAAAAATAGTAATAATTTGTGTAAAATCATAAGAAATGATTTGTGAAGATTTGGGATGAAAAACTCCATATTTGAAGAGATAAAAATAGATTTTTATCGAAATGAACTAGTTTTGAACTAGAATTATAATTCTATTTATTTTTAAATAAATAAATTGAATTTGAAAATGGTTTTGAAAATAACCAAAATTTCCAATGATTGCATTGGAGTGGATTTGAATCGAAATTGTCTTCGGAATATTTCGATGTTGGAATTCGTGATTATACAGATGTTGTTATGGAAATTTGAAAGATACATATTTATATCGTTATTTCAAATACGACATTTGTTAATCGTAGAATTTGATATTGAATATAAGCCGGGATATTTTCTATTCAGAGCCTTGTATTGAATATCAAATGTGATTTGGGTTTGTCGTGAATGGTGTCTTCACTAACACTGTCCTTGAACCCAGTTGAGAAAGGATTAAATCTTTTTATATAGATTTAATGAAGTGTACCAATTAAACGATATTTAATTGGAATTGAATTGGTATTGATTTTTGGGTTTATCGTGGACAGTGTTTTAAAATAACACTTGTTCTTTAACCCGATAATTAATGGAATGATATTTTGGGTTTACCGTGAACCGTGTTTTAAATGACACTGATTCTTTAACCCAGTTAACGATTAAAACTAAGTGGAGTTTTAATGAATCTTTAATTAGATTGAAACAATCGAGAATGGAGTATCACCAGTTTTACTCCAGGCGATAGTTAAATCTTTAATTAGATTTGAACGTGAAATGGTAATTGAATTTACCGATAACACTGTGGTGTTAGATATGAAGTATTACCAGTTTTACTTCATGGGATTAATAGGTTGGGATTGGGAAATTAAAACAAATGATTACTTCGGTAAGTTTCGTTAATCCCGACTAGTTGAATCGGAATTCAAAAGAAGATTAGAGAATAAATTCAAGAAATTTATCTTGGATAAAATTTATGGGAACCTTTCCCTATGAATGTGAAATTTAGAAACTAACTGTCGGTTGGCCAAGCAGAATGGTTTTCTGGGTATTGATCTGATGTTGGTTTCGGCCTTCGGGGTTAATATTTGGGGAATTATTCTCTTGATTAATTTACGGTTAGTGACTAATGAATTGGAATGAGGCGTATGTTGTGTTTGTGTAACACTTTTATAATATATACGCGAGTTATTCGGAAAGACCGGGTTTATCCCATTCTGAATAACTGATACGACGATAAGTCGAAGATGAAGACGGTGGTCGAAGACCGGAGGTCTTCACGTCGTTTGGGTAATTACTGATGATCTTGATTGGGCTGTACACCCAAGAAGATGGAAACAGTTAGTGATCGTCCAGACGTACTTGGAGATCGATGGATATGCGGGGTACTAGGTGCCTCCAGTTTCGTTCAGACCCAGAACGGACTTGTAAATGGACTGTGTGTCTGACATTGGATTTTAGTCCGTGTGATTGATCTCTATTAAATATATATCTGTTTGGCGGCGGAGAATTTATTCTCTTGCTTAACGCCCTTCTCTGAGACGTACGAGCTCAGGGGTTATATATTGATGGATATCAAACGCATGGAGTGAATTGCCTGTGTGGCATGCCTAAGTGGCAATTGATCGAGGCTTCTGTTGAAAAGCAAAGTCTTGTGGTGATGATCAAAGCACGGCCTTTGTGGCGTAGCTTTGTGTAACGTTTACTTCGCGAGTTTCACACCCGGTATGAACCAAAAACGGGAGAAAGGACCTCAGGGAGGGCCTGCGTTTCCTCCTAGCTAGAAGTGGCGTCAGTGGTTTTACACGCCCTGACGAGTTTGACTTATGTGGTTGTTGCTGTTGCGAGGCGCCTCGGTTAGATCGGACGATCCGGGTCCGATGGAGTCATTCGTTGGCTCGCTTACGCCCCAAAGGGCGGCGAAACGCAGTGCTCAGGCATTTTAATCCACATCGGTGGACCGGCCCTGTCGCTCCTAGGGTCACTCGAGCTCTGATCCTAAGACTCGGGCTAGGCAGTCTCGAATCGGTTGAGGACTATCTTTTGCCTCGGTTCATAGATGGAAATCCAACTTCCAAATACGTGACATTTGCGGTTTTAATTGTAGAACCTAGTATGGCGACATAGTGGGATGGGGCATTCATGCCGCCTATGATTGATACTTATGATTTGAAGTTGTTTTATACACTATGCACTTATAATAGTACCAAATGATTTGTTTTAAACGTATCAAGCATTCTTTGGCTGTTATAAGGGAAAACCCTATCCTCGGCTGCGTTGCATTGTGTGATGGGACCTGGGTCTTATAACAGCTTCATTTTTCTTTATTTAGCATTGCGCTGTTTGTTTTATGCACCGGTATTCTTGGGAGGAAACCCGTTCCGTGTTATACGGCGTGGTCCCTTGATTTACCTAACTTTTAAAATAAAGAATAATAACTGTTTTAGTTCTCACACCAGTCCCATGACTGACCTGGAGTTTATTGTTTTAACCTAAACTCTGGTGGCCCTTATTTTGACATGGGCAGCTAGTAGTTTTGGTTTTGCAGATTTATATTCACAGGATCCTGGTTTACAGCTGGAACGGTATCCGGAAAGCTTTGTATCCGTATATCTCTTCTAGTTATGTATTGTATTATTTTCCGCTGCTATGTATTTAAATGTAATTTAAATCTCTGATATTTCTGTGTAATATTCATTTATACTCTGTATATTCTTGTAATCTGATGCATTGTTGTAATATACAATGAAATGTTCCTTTATATGCGTTCTGTTGTGGCTTGTTCTCGAACTATCCGACGCTTTCCTTTACGGGGAAGTTACGGGTTTTCACAGACTAGCACTAGTGGAACTTGACTTGGATCTTTTCTGAAGTACTTGGATTGCTGAAGTAAAGTTCAGCTTATCTTTTATCATGGCTATTGAAGTTGGGATTATGCTTTTTATTTTTATATACTCTGATTTTGTCAAGATGGATATTTTGTACTTGACTCTAGTCTTTGGTTTTGATGATGTAACCAAACATATTTACCTTCTGCTATAATAAATAAAGTTTTAAATTTTCAAGTACTGCTGTATATCTGTCTTGTTGTGATTTTCTGTTCTATATTCACTTAAAATGCTCTATGGAAGTTAATGCATTCCCTTTGTGAGTGACATTAATGGACGTGGGGTGTTACAATGTCCATCACGAGTTACAAAATCTTGATCAACTAAGAATTCAAGAGGATGTAGTCCTCCATACCAACAAGCGGTTGATCAGTCGTTGGTTCCTCATCTTCCAACTCATCAAACGATGGAATAATTTTCAATTGTTCAACCTTTATACGAACAAGAGGTGAACCGAGTTGTAGTTATTCAACCTCCATATGATCAAGAGGTTGACTCGTACCTATTTTTTTTGCCACTGTGGGTATGCGGTGGAGGTTATAGTTAGGGCTGATGGAGAAAATATTAGTCATAGAATCCCGCTTTGTCCATTTTGGCTGAATGATGGCGGCTATTCTAAATGGGTTAACAATCGTTTATGTGCACGGGGAATAGTCTATGCAAATGAGTTGGAACAAGAGGTGAGGCCTCTTACAAATGCTGTAGAAGAATAGTAGCTTCAATGTAATGTGTAGTATATTTGTGTTGTACTTTTATGGGTTTAGTTGATCTTATCAGTATACTATGTACGTGGTTCTTTTATGTTATTTGATTGCATTTTTTTTCAAAGATTTTACATTTCAAGCAATGTAGTTAGAATTAAAAAAACAATAATACGAACAAATAATGCTAGCTGACAACTTTAAAATAAAAGCGTGTTGTCAACTTCAACAATTCGTGGAAGACAACCTATTGTGGCTACAGTGAAATTCTATGCAATTTCTCTGCTCGTTGAAACATGGCTACAGTACTATAGACCAGCATGCTGTCAACATCAACAATCCGTGGAAGACAACCGATCATGGCTACAATGAAACTCTATGCAATTTCTTTACTCACTAAAACATGGCTATAGTACTATAGAGCAACATGTTGTCAACATCAATAATCTATGAAAAATAACCTACCATGGCTACAGTGTTAAAGCGAAGCATGTTGTCAACATCAATCAACTATAGCAGACAATTCATCATGGCTATAGTGAATTTACCCAAGCATATAATTCATGGAAACTTCATTATAAATACCGGTAAAGGCTTGTTTCTTCTTCATTATCATTTACAAACCATTCTGAAATGGATAAACTAAAAAGGTTATGGTGTTACTCCTCATCATTGTCATCCTCTTCAGATGAGTTTTGTTCAAACTCGTATAAAATAATAAAGAGTAATTACGCATCAAATGCTTGATATAATGTCTCGTGAAAACCAAGAAAGCTCAACCCAAGGAGGAGTGTATTTGGCAGGCATGATCTACGATATGGAAAAAATTACGCTGTTGGTTACAACCAGCTTATTCAGGATTATTTTATTGAAAATTCTATGTGTAGGGAAGTTGAATTTAGACAGAGGTTTGGCATGTCCAAAATCGTCTTTAATAGAGTTCCCAACAAATTAACTAAAACGAATGCCCTTTTCACTCATAAAGTTAATAGGCTCAACGAACTCGATCTTTCTCCACTTCAGAAAGCAACGACTGCACTTCATATGTTGTCATACGGTGCTTCTGGAGATTTAGTAGACGAAAAATTAAGGATGGGGGACTCCACGACAATCTTGATAATGAAAGACTTTTACAAAACCATCATTATGCAATTTGGTGAGGAATTTCTTCGATCCCCAAACCCACATAATATTAAATGATTATTGGCAACGGGAAAACAATGTGGGTTTCCAGGTATGTTAGGTTGCTTAGACTGTATGCATTGTAGATGGAAAAATTGTTTGATTGCATTGCAGGGCCAATACTCAGGACATCTCAAAAAGGCTAAACTCATATTGGAAGTTGTTGCATCATTTGATTTATATACTTGGCATGCTTTTTTAGGCACTAGATTCTCTAAATGATATAAACGTTTTACGACAATCTTATTTACTCAATGACTTATGCAACGATGCAGCATCTCCATGCAACTACAAAATAGGAGGTGTAGATTGTACTATGGATTATTACTTAGTGGATGACATTTATCCAAAGTGGAAAATTCTTGTGCAAGCTTATAAAATACCTAATAATGTTATAGAGGTAATGTTCACGAAACAACAAGAAGTTTGAGAAAAATGTTGAACGAGCTTTTGGGTGCTTCAAGGAAGATTTCACATATTACGAAAGGAGTTACACTACTACGACCTTGCTGTGTTATCAAACATCAAGCACTATTGTATAATTTTACATAATATGATTATCGAAGAAGAACATATTGAGTATGAGTTATAACTCCGAAACTATCCTGACATTGCTGCTGCATTCCCAAAAAACATACCAAGACCCTAATACATTTGTACAGTACATGCAGCGAATTGGAGATATTCAAGATCCACAAGCTCATCTCGACCTTAGAGAAAATCTAGTGGAGCATTACTGGGATCATGTAGGAAGTCAATCGTAAACTATTTGGGAATGCGGATTAAGGATCTTAAGGCAAACTAAACACTAGATGAGGGTGAATAGTGTTTAGTGGAATTTATAAATTTCTTAAAATCTTTTTTTATACAGAATGCAATACAAATCACAGATATAATAATGACCACAAAATCAAACACTGATGCAGATAACAATATATAAAAAGCAGTAAATGGAAAGAACACACCGGATTTTTGTACTGGTTCAGAGTTACCCTACATCCAGTCCCACACAACTCTAGGTTGATATAGATTTCTTTTCAATAATAGTCTTCAATTACAATCCTCGATTTCAATGGCCACGAGTTCCACCACCACCTTCTTAGGAGCATGGGGAGCTCTCTTGATTTGACCAGGCTACAAGATCACCCAATTGACTTACGGACTACAATCAAACCCAGTTGATTTGAATAGGCTACAGCCACACCTTTTCAGTATCAGTTTTGGTAGATAGACTTGATCTTGCACTACTAGAACTGCAGTGTATTCCAATGCCCATATTCCAACGGTCGTCAACGGTTTATCTAATGGCTTTCAACGGCTAATTGATTTTTAAGAAAGCCATCTGAAGTCATTGGAAACCGTTGGAATATGGGTTGTTTGCGGCCATTGGAAATTTCCAAACCCGCGAGCTTCAGCTCATTACGTTTCCCAAACGAAATCTAAGCCCAAAACCCTATTTCTCCCAGTACACCATATCTGCTGATTAGGCTGTGTTTTTAGCCGTATCTAAAGCTCTTGGGCACGGTAAAAAGTCGTATCAAAAAGTGGCGTGTCTAATTATTAGATACGGCTGTAGGCCGTGTCTAACTTAAAATTTGACACGCCCACGTAGCCGTATCAAAAGGTAAAATAGAAATGGCTCGCTGCCGTATCTAAAGGGCAGCTAGATACAAATGTAAACCGTAGCTAATTTCCGATGGACGCTGCTTTAATATATTTTAGAAACGGTTTTAGACCATATCTATGATGTCAGGTAGACAGGGCCTTAAACCGAATCTTATTATAATTACGTATATATATATACATATACATATTATATATATATATATATATAAACAGAAACTACAACACACATTTTCCATAACACAGACCATATCACAATTTATACAAAGCATATACAACACAAATTAAACACAAAGCATAACAAGAATTTTCATAACACAATTTATAGAGTGTCGTACAATTATTAAACGGAAACTGTCACATATGTTTCATCTAATTACAAAGTCTAATATAACTAAGCTGGTTATTTAAAGTAGCAAATTTAATCAAAGAAAAAAAAATGTGATAAAACTGCAGGATCGGACCGGGAAGATTGAGCATGCTGATCGTGCTGTGGTCCACATTGCTGTAAATTAAAGCAATTGTGAGCAGATGCTGATATTGAATGTACAAAATTTATATGTTTCAAAGCTTGCGTTAATAAGCATAAGCTAGATGTACACACATGAATTATCAACGGATCAATCAATTTGTAAAAATATTAACAAATAATATTCGTGTGTGCATATCGTGTCTCATGTGTATGCCACCGAAGAGAGTTCATGAAACTAATGCAAACACAAGTGTCATGGAATTCTTATTTCATAAGTAAACCAAGAGTCAAGTGTAAAATTATATATATCTGGTCCAACGTCTAAAGATAGTGAATCAGGGACTTCACATGACACACAAACCCACCCACTCCGACTTCATCAAAGGTCTCTGCAAATTGACGATTCAGTTTGGAGGTTTTCTCATCTGGTAGCAGTATACTGTCCAAAACCACTTTTTCATGTGTAGGTGGTACAGGAATCCCATGGCATCTGGATCACGTAGGATCTCGACAGACAGTACCTGTTGCAATAAAATCGATAATTTCAAAGGATGGTATTAATAAAATATGCTTAATTTTATTAAAACAGGAAAACTGGAGTACGTATCCATCAGACTTTAAGCACTCGCTTTAGATCAGAGTGCAATAAAATATGCAACACCCTTTGATTTTATTAATAAAACATACCTGTTGCTATTATGTCTAGATCAGAGTTGAGAATTTCACATCGTTGATTGTTCACCGCATTGGTCGTATCCTGGATCGGAGAAGGAGCACCCTTTGATGCACTGATGTGTATACTGCTGTGTCCTCCATCCGACGTAGTTAACGGTGCCTGAGTTCCTTGATCAGTCAAAGTTCCTACCATGTTGATCAGAACCTCCATTTTTCCCGACAAATTTCCCACTGTACCCTTCATATCAGTCAGCATACCCTCCAAGCTTCCCACCCTCATTTTCAACTCATCATTGTCTTCACGAACATGTTTGAATCGTTTCTGTGCAATGGCACAAGCCTTAACATGCATCTTTGGTATGATGCTCCCAACAGCGCGGCTCCTACCCCTTGTATCCTTACCCAACACTTGTGATAAGATATCTTCATCAACAGGCAATTTTTCTTCATCACTATCGGTGATCTTTTCCTTCAATTTGGCCATTTAATCCTGAGATAAAAATTAAATGTGTTTACACCAACATTTACTTGTAACAGCTTGTAACTATAGTATGTTACTCCTAACTGAATAAATTCAATCCAGACATAGCACCATAACAATAAAAACTCGTAATGAAGAAAATGTCATGAGAAACTAATTAATCACAATTATGGAAAGCCTGAAAGCCTGAAATGAAAGTCAAAACAATAGACTGCTCGATGTTAACTGTAATAACCATAATACAAGTAAAAACTTACGAAGTACGCAGACGTGGCATCTGATATGCTACCATCTTTTTTCCTGTGTGTCTTCTCCCATACTTGACGACAGTTGATATTTGCAGATGGACTTGCAATGATCTGCAATATATTCCAGTTCATGTATATTATCTCCCTTAATTGTGTTTTTTTACTACTGTGAAAGAAAATGATCAAATAATTTACCAATTCGTGTTCTACTCTAGCGTGACTTTTATGTCCTGCATGGTGGGCATAACTTAGACCGGATCTATTTTTTTGCCTGTCATCCTTCTTCCGCTTGCTTCAGGCATTGCTTCATTCTTTATGAACTCGTTCCAATCATCTTGAGCAATTGAAGGTGGACAATGTTTCATCCATTCTTCATCATTGTCGAAAATGTCATAATAAGTTGCTCTCAAGTTTTTCTTGTTTCTCCTAAAAGCCTCGGCCATTCTTTTTAAAAATATTTCCTTTGAAAGCGGCTCAAGCGTATACATTTTCTGCAAAAATTAAGAGTCAGAGACTGTAAAAATAAATTGTAACATTTACATGCAATTTTTCACAAATTTACCACCAACTGGTTCCAAATGTCGTCCTTATATGTTTTGGGTACTTTATCCCAACCTGTGTAAGAGATCGGCACATAAGATCATACTAGTTTACCAAGCATAGTAGCGATTTTTGGACCGTTTTCGGAGACTGGAATACCAAGTAGATTTTGTTCAACTTGTTGATCTTTCGAACATGATGCATGTGATGATGTTGGATCTTGCGACGTATTTTCCTGCAAAATAGAAGCAACATTAAGAATCATGACAAACACCATGAATAAGAATATTATTCACATTTGTTACTGATCGTGTTCTTTATTACAATTTCACTAATGCATACACCATGAATATGAAATAGTTAAAAGAAATAATAAAAGCATAATGGATTGCGATCAGAAAGTGTAAGTCATGACATTCCAAATACATATGATTTCCTGGTAAAAAAAGCATTCAACAATTCATAGGTTAACACATGAGTTTGGTTAGATCTTCTAGTTTTTCATTGTCTTCAAAAGCTGATTGATAGACGGTAGGAGACTCAATGTCATCCACATTTGTAGTCAACCATTTTGGTGTATTCAAAACCACAGACCAGCTGTCATTTTCTAAATCTTTTGAGTAGAACACTTGGCTCGCTTCTGATGCAAGAATAAATGGCTCATCATTCACGTTGTCCCTGTTCTTTAATTTTCCTAAATTAACCATGATCAGGTTTGATGCGGGATCTATTTTGCAACCATTGATCTTATCCTCGACTTTTACCCAATCGCAATAAAAAAACTGTTTGTTTGAAATCAATGTAATCCAACTCAAGTATCTGCTGAATGACTCTGTAATACATTGTTTCTGCTTCCTTATAATTTTTATCTTTGTCACTCGCTCTAAATTTTGTAATTGCTCTCATGCATACACCGCTATCCTGTGTTACCATATGGTCTTCATACATTTTCGTGGAAAATAAAAACCCATTCACTTGGTACTTCGTATAACTAAGCGCCGTGAAATTCGGTCCGTGTATTAGCTGCCAAAGAGTTGGGTCTACATCGCTGTAATTCAACAACTACATAAAACACAAGAAGAAAAATCAAGCATGTTCACGATGGTGTATTGCAAACTTATAAAAACGTGAAATACTGTAGATGATGTAATACCTCATTACGTAACCATATAGTAAAAGGTTTAACGACTTCGATAGTTGTACCTCTGCCTCGTGGTTGAAATTTAGTGCTTTTCACATAGGAGTTGTACCTTCTATACGTAGATAACACATATTGAAATGAAAATATAAATTGAATTAAAAAATGGAAATTCGAAACCTACATCATGAACTTACTTCTTCCATGGATCCAATCCATCATACTTACTTAGGACCCATCTACGCACTTGTTCGAATTGCACTTGGGTTAAACTTATATCTTTACCATTATCCAAAGGTATCTCACCAGCAAACTCATCATCCTCGTCTAAAAATGCTTCGCGGGTATGTTTATGGTTTTCATAACCTCCGTTTGGGATATATTCCATGCAATAAAGGCTAGCTTCTTGTATGATATATCCTTCTGCAATACACCCTTCAATGTATCTTTTGTTGCGCACATGCCCTTTATATGTTTTCATCAACCTATGATTGTGATTAATTATAACTTGCACACGATAGCCATTTATACCGATTAATAATGTACATAACTAAAATTAGTAATTTACCGTTCAAAAGGGTACATCCATCTATATCTTACAGGGCCACCAACCAATGCTTGATCGGCTAAATGAAGCATAACATGGATACTGATATCAAAAAATGCAGGTGGAAAATGTTTTTCAAAAACACACATTGCTTCCACCAAAATAGCCTTTGCTTTTATAAGGTGTTCCCTATTGATAACCTTCGAGCACAAAATGTTAAAGAATAGACTAATACGATGAATAGCATTTCGTAGATCCTTATGTTGTGTATAAGTATATTGAAGCAATACCAGAAGCAGATGTTGCATTATGATGTGGTAATCATGTGACTTCATATTTCTTAGTTCGAGAGGATTGAGGCACACGTTGTTGCGGAAGTTATAGGAGAATTTGTTAGGTACTTTCAAATTTTTCAATATGGTGCAAAATCTTATCTTTTCTTCTTTGCTCAAGGTGAAATTTGCCTTTGGTATGATTGTTTTCTTGGTTTGGGGATCTACCCTTACCCACAACTTTTGTTGTATACCCATGGTTTTCATATCCTTGCGTGCATTGATGCCATCTTTTGACTTCTCTTTATGGCCTATAATGGTGCTAATGAGATGCTCTGCGACATTCTTCTCCGTATGCATAACATCAGTATTATGTCGAATCATATTTGCTTTCCAATATGGTAAATCAAAAAAGATAGACCTCCTATACCAAGCAGAAACATTGTCACTTTCTTCAATGGCCGACTTTTTCCTTTTTCGACCAACTTCTTCTTTGTGTTTACCGATTTTCATTTTGACATTCGCTACTCTCTTTTCAACTTCAAAACCATTCAATGGCCTTTTAGGACGACTAAGTTCTTGTTCATTGTTGAAATTTATCTTGTCGTGTCGAAACCTATGTCGGTTAGGAAGATACATTCAATGTCCCATAAAACACATCTTCTTACTTTCAGGAAGATGATAAGAACAAGTGTTTTCCCCACAAACGGGACATGCAAAGTAACCGTGAGTTGTACATCCCGATAAAGTCCCAAGAGCAGAGTGATCATGGATCGCCCACAACACCCTAGCTCTCATTGTAAACTCGGATTTACTTAATGAATCATATGTAACAACTCCTTCCCATAACTGCTTTAACTCATCTACCAACGGCTCTAAATAAACATCAATATCCTTCCCCGGTTGTTTTGGCCCAGAAATCAACAGTGTTAACATTGAAAACTCCCGTTTCATGCACATAGACGGAGGAAGATTATACGGTACTACAATTACCGGCCAACAACTGTAAGGGTTAGTAAGAGAAGCATTCGGACAGAAACCATCTGTTGCTATTCCAAGTGTGACATTTCGTGGCTCGACTGCGAATGTTTTGTCAAAGGAATCCACGGCTTTCCATTGAGAAGTATCACATGGATGACGCATTGCGTTTGGATCAGACTTGGCACGATCATGCCAGGTCACTGCATCTGCTATCCATGGTACAGTATACAATCTCTTCAATCTAGAAATTAATGGAAAATGTCTTAATGTCTTTCGTGCTACTTTGGTTCATTTTCACTCATCGTTAAAAGATGTCCTATATCTTGGTTCTTTGCAATTTGTACAAGAAATTCTATTCGCATCATCTTTCCAGTACAACATGCAATCATTGATGCATGCATCATAAGTTGTGTAATTAATCCTAACTTTCTTAATGAACTTCTTCACGTCGGGGTATTTTGTCGGCATCGTGTTACCTTCGGGGAGTAACTCCTTCATTAGTTCGAGTAGTGCAGTCACACCATTATCTGACAAGCTGTATTGGGTCTTCAAGCTATTCAGTTTCACAATGGCATACAGCTTCGTTGTCCCTTTTGGACATGAAGGATACAGTGGCTCTTTTGCGCTTACATAAAGTGGTGTATACTTCTTACTTTCATTGGCCTGCCAATTGCCATCATCCGTACACTGCTCTCCAACATTAGCATGATCAAACAATGGATTTTCAGGTTGAAAATCATGAAATCTATTTGCATCATTGACTAGATCTTCCATCACAATATGTTCAGCCTCGTCAGTACTTGTGGAATTACTAATTGGTTGTTGTTTTCCCATCTCCACCTTTTTTCCCCATGAAAATACCACACGCTATATGATTGGATAAAACCCCATCTAAGCAAATGAAAATGAATTTCATCTAATTTGAACGTCTTCATATTTTGGCATCGATTGCAAGGGCATAAATACACCCCTTTCTTACCACCGTTTTCTTCAACAAAACAAATAAACTTTTTCACCCCATCAATATAGTATGTAGATCTTTGATTAGATTCATTTATCCACTTTTTGTCTATACCGAATGGCATGTTGCCAGCCTATAAATTCAAAAATTGTTACCACTTACAAATTTCATCAATCACTGGATGTTTTCATTGGCAAGTTGGTTTTTTTTTTACTGGTTAACCTAAAACTAGTTTTATTTACTGGAATGGGTATGGCAGTTGTTGGGAAACAAAACATTTCCAATAGCAATTTAACAAACAAAATTCAAGGTTCATATTTTACATATTCAGTATCATGACTAGCTAATTTAATACAAGGAAATAGATCAAATAACGTGTGCACTAACCATGGTGTACTATGACCAACTTGAAAAAACCTAACTTTCTTCAACGTTCAACCTTGCTTTGTAACCGCCCTTGGGTAAAAACCAATAAATAGCTCTTTGGCCCACAACATGTTGAGCATGAATTGAAACAATAGCGCAAAAAATATTGATTACAAGAAACTGAATCAAACCAAAATTTTACCAGCAATAGAGACGCACGATTTGCAGGCAATGACAAAGAAGCAGATATGAGCAGACAGCTATCGAATTTCTGTAATTTTTTGGGAGCAATTTTCAGAAATGGAAAAAGGGCACGGGATACAATATTAGACGAGGGAAATAAAAAAAAGGAGGGAGATAACCCGAAAGGATTAAAAAATTGGAGGGATGGGTGTGCTTTTTCGGGCAAAAGTTTTACACAAAAAAAGCACGAATTTGAAACGGCCAACAATCGAATCATATTAACCGATCCGGAGCATTCCCGATGGACGATCAGATTTGGGTTACTTGTGGTGGTGCGGATCGCAAATTGTTGTTTGATACGGACCTGAGCATTATCAAATTTGATACGGCTATTAGCCAAATTTTACGCCTGCATCCGTATGTGCCAAATTGGATGATATGGTGTAGTGTCCACCTCCTCCAGCGCTGCCACCACTCCAACCATCAGCCCAACAACAACCCCTCTCCACCCTCCATGCTTGCAAAATCGGGTAATTTCCCTAAAACTATTATTTAGTTTTTTTTTATTTAAGGCTTAATTTATATTATGATTGATTCCTAATTGTCAGTGTATGTTTATTACATTATATTACCTCCTAATTGCCATTGTTATCATCATAATGATCAAATTACTATCAGTTACAAAATTTTCTAATTTATTATATTGCGTATGTTCAGGTTGATTTGGTTATTATTGAACGTAGGTGTATGATAGGGTTTGCAGTATAATTTGTGCATGTGCAGTTAAAGCGCTTAACGGTTCGATAGCGGTGGAAGTGCAACAAGCTGAAGCGGGGATAAAGCGAAGAAATAACGGGGATATAACAGATGTGCTAAAAAGTTCACTAAATGTAAACTAAAATGTTTGAAGTTAATTTATAATCATTCTCACATCATTTATGCAGAACAAACTAACAATAACTAATTTTATATAACAAAAATGAAGAATATCATGGTTTTGCGTATAAGATTTAATGGCTATGATTGATTTCTACCTTAAATTTATGCACTTATGTCTTTAAATTAGCTCTTTAATGTATCTTTTTTTAATTATTTGTTTCAAAAGATAACATGAAAATCAGCCTCTATGTATTAATATTTCACAAGTGATGCTAAATAGCCTTGATTTAGTGGGTGTGACGAAAAATAATGGGGCTTAAAGTAATTCTACTCTCCATCAGCGCTAAACTGAAATAGCGTAGTGGTCGAAGAGTGCTACAGGCTATTGCGGGGATATCGTGGAGCTTAAGCAGAGCTTTACTGCTAAGATTTATGCAGACATGAAGTATATTTTATGTTAGGATTAATCTTAGTTTTGGAAAATTTGTGTGAACATGAGTTTTTTTCCTATGCGAACACCTGAATTGATTTGCTATATAATAATTTTTGGATAACTTCAAATGATTTTGATAGGAATCGCCGTAGTTAGAATTCAGTAAATTGTAAAATATATAATTTAGTACGTATGTAATAAAACGATAAAATATAAACAAATTACTATTAAATTTAATATAAACAAATATTTAAACCCTTAGATATTATTTGGCCCCGTGTGACAAGTGTTGTATATGATCGTTATATGGATATTCGTTTTTTCTACAAAACGGACATCCCTAATCATCTAATAGAGCATTCGTCGGATTTGTCCTGCATTGGACAAGTTACAAATACTATAAAGTAATCATTATTTTTGTAAATCATATCACTTTAAACAACAATAATTAAGCCATAAATCCCATACAAGTTGGGATTGGCTAGAGATGGAACAAAAAAAGGGTTAAAAGCTTCAGTAAAAGTAAAATAAAGTTTAAAATAATTAAACAGATAATAAAAGTAGTTGTAATGTGGGGAAACAAGAAGGGGTAAACTAATGTTTTGGTACATGGATTGCTAACTTCCATGCACTCATATTCGATACCAACTCTTGAGATATGCTCCAATTTCTTAATTCTCTTTTTATTATCTCCTCCCAAGTCATTTTAGGTCGATCCCTACCTCACTTTGGGCCTTCGGCGTGGCCTATAATTCCAATGCGCACATGTGCATCATGCGGTCTATAAATCCAAACCATCTCAAGCGGTGTTGTACTAACTTCTCTTCAATAGGTGCAACTCCAAGTTTGTCCCGAATATCATTCTTTCTAATCCGATCTCGTCTGGTATGCCCATAGCTCCAATAAAGCATATGCATCTCCGCTACACTTATCTTCTGGATGTGTTTCCTTTTAATAGGCCAACATATCGCACCATATAACATTGTAGGTTTGATTGTTATTCTATAGAATTTTTCTTTAAGCTTCTGATGAGTCTTTCTATCATAGAGAATGCCAAATGCTAGTCTCCATTTCACCCATCCTGCTTGAATTTTAAAACTAACATCCCTATCAATCTCCCTATTAAACTGCAACATAGATCTTAAATGTCAGAAGGATTCCTTCTTAGGTACTCCTCGACCGGCCAGGGTGACCTCTCTGTCATCTGACCTGACACCGCTGAACTCACACTTCATATACTCTGTTTTAGTTCTGCTAAGCCTAAAATTCTTCAATTTTAAGGTCTCCCTTCACAATACCAGTTGTCTATTAACCCCCATTCTACTTTCGTCAATCAATACAGCATCATCAACAAAGAGCATACACCAAGGAATCTCCCCTTGTACACCATTTGTGTTCTGCCCATCACTATTGCAAAATTATAGGGGCTCAAAGTCGAACCTTGATGTAACCCTATGTTAATGAGAAAGTCACTGGTCTCACCATCGCATGCCCTGACACTAGTCATAACCCCCTCGTATATATCCTTGATAATGGTAACGCACTTTGATGGCACCCTCTTCCTTTCTAGCGTCCACCACATAACCTTCCTCAGTACTCTATCATAAGCTTTCTCCAAATCAATAAAAACCATGTGAAGATCTTTCTTCTGCTCCCTGCATCTCTCCATAAGTTGACTAATCACGAAAATCGTCTCAGTGGTTGACCTTCCAGGCATGAAACCAAATGGATTCCTAGGGACACTTGTCAACCTCCTCGAACGTTGCTCACAAACTCTCTCCCAAAGCTTCATTGTATGACTCACAAGCTTAATTTCTCTGTAGTTTGTGCAACTTTGAATATCTCCATTATTCTTGAAGATTGGAACTAAAATGCTTCTCTTCCACTCATCTTGCATTTTCTTTACGTTCCTTGAGTACACACATTTGTGTATGATACAAGGAACAAGGGGGAAATGCTGCTGAAATTTTGGAAAATCTTTTAAAATGATACGATTTACGGAATGTAATTACTATTGTGTTTGTAATCGGAAGTAGGACGACCGACCATCTGAGAAGACACATAAGTGTCAATGAACCAATAGTTGTTTATTTAAAATAAAATTTGTAAAAAAATATAAAATTTATTATATGTTTACTAAAAAATAATTAAAATATAAACAAAATACAAAACGAACGATTAGTAATTATTTTTTTACTTTTCATCATAGGTATTAAAATAGAAAAAATAGTGAGTTATTTTACTGATTTGCGCCAACATGGTTTCATACTAAATTATTTGTTGTGACGGCCCGCCCCGCACTAGCCGGCATTTCCTCCGAAAGTGCGTTGTACACATGCCCGACTAGCACAGAAC
Source organism: Allium sativum (assembly GCA_030737875.1). Lineage (NCBI taxonomy): Eukaryota > Viridiplantae > Streptophyta > Magnoliopsida > Asparagales > Amaryllidaceae > Allium > Allium sativum. The sequence goes on along the minus strand of JASFAX010000730.1, from coordinate 27,148 downwards.
GGTCGCCAAAGAAAGGAAAGAAGAGAGTGGACTAATCAAAAACCTGTAGAATGTCTCACAGCGCATGGGATAAAATATAATAACAACATACTTGACATAAAACAGGCGAGACAGTGCATAAGCTGAAAACTAATCATCGTAGCAGCGGAAAATCCAGATACAGCTTATGTTCCACATCATTATTATTACAACTTTAAAACTGTCTCTAAAGTAAAAGAAAGGAAGGGTGCACTACTAATGGCCAAAGTAGTGACCAGCAGCGACACAGGAAGAATATCTATATATATCATACGTGGAAGCCTCCTGCTCGTCTCCGGTATAGCTACTCGTGCATCACCAGCTAACATGTCTCTAGTCTGCTCGTGAGAGCACCCAGACTAATAAGAAGAGGCATAAAAGTCTGGTACGAGCGATAAGCAGCTAAACAGAACAATAACAGGTATACTAAACTATACCTGAACCTGGACCTGCAACCAAAGAGTTAGCACTACATACCGTACAATACTCTAAGGTGCCACTGAACAGATGGTGTAAAGATAACGGGGTGTGGGGGTGTGCATGTCATAATGATGGCAAACAAATCAAACATAGCAACCATCCTCACATCTCTCACTCCGTGCAAAAAGCATACGATGTCCACCACTGTCAATCACTAGACCCATCGAAGTAGTGACGGAGTTCGACTTGTACAACTACTGCTACTACCAAGCTTGCCACATGGAGTCATGACCAAATCTTTACAAATGACCTCACTTCATTGGTATATAGCTCTTTAGTCATACCTAGGCCACTGTGGCCCTGAATCCGTTCACGTACCCCCTACACATAGTGATCCAAAGTTGTAGACATCAACAACCCCTTAGCACACGTCCCGCAGCAAAGCCCAACTCATGAAGTTAACTCGTTGGTTCCTAACTGGATCCTGGGTACAAACTTCCCATTTGGACTACCTTTGCATCTCGGGTTTTAGTCTTCCCCTCCGGATCGGTTCTTCACTTCAGTTTATACTTCCTGTTCGGATCGTGATTCACGCCTCAAGTCCAAGCATCTTGGTTCAGATCGGTCGTGGACACCCCTGGCGGTTCGGTCTCGCCTCCTTCTGTTCGTGGTCGGGCTCCAGGTCGTGGTCCATACTCCAGCTCGTGCAAGGTCATCCGGATCGGGTCGTGGTGTCCTCCCTCTGGCGGTTCGGATCATGAGCTAGGACTGGTTCGGGGCTCCTGGTTCGTGACCATTGCATCGGGTCGGATCGGCTTCCTCCACTGGCTCGGATCGTGACTCCAGGTTGTGGAAACATGCTTGGCTCGTGAGGGGCATCGGTTCGGATCAGAGCTCCTTCTCACAAGTGGGTCGGATCGTGGAGCTTCCAGGCGAGCAGGTCGGGTCGGGCTTTCCCCCTTCGATCCAATCCGGTTTGGGCAATTTTCTGCACTTCTTTCCAGCGACTGTTTTACGCCATTCAACGACGTTTTCGACCAATCTAACACTTCTAGACAACCACAAATCATACCACACAGTCATAGCAACATGTACAATCAATCATAAACACCAAAACAACAACCATAGCATGTAAAATGGATCAAACATAACCAAAACCCCATATTTTCCCTTAAGCATGTTTAGGCAAAACTAATCATAGAATTAACAAAACTTAACCAAATCAACCCAAATTTGTAACAGAAGTATAAAACAATATTTTTGAATTTATAAATATTTTTTCAGAAATTACTAATGTATAAATTTGCTAATCAACACTAATTACCCCTAATTAACCGTAAGTAGTGAGAAACTTTGCAAATCACTCACCTTGGCCACAAATAAAATACCAAATCTGAAATGATTCTCTGTTTGGCGCTGTTTCCAATGCAACACAGCAGCTCTAACCTTGCTTTGGTGTTTTTCCTCCTTAATTTGATGTTGATTAGGCTAATCTTCAATTAGAAAGTGGTTTAGAGGTGTTTTGAAGAGATTTAGAAAGTGGAGGTCATGGCTAGGTTAAGAGGAATGAATAGTGACGGCTGAAAAATGAGAAAAGGGTATTCTCCAAACCCTAACAGCCCTTTTAAACTCCTAATCCCGAAATTCCCCTTTGGGCCTAGCTGTTAATCACCCGGTTAAGCCCAATTAAGTTGTTTTTCACTATCTGAAACTTGTTTCAGCCATATCTCCCAAACGGCGAGTCCGTCTGGCTAATGTGACCACTCTACGGAATTGTAAACCATCATCAGGATCCAATGGAAGTGGTTTCAAGACAAAATTCCTTTTCAGTCAAAAGTTACGGTCAAAACAAGATCAGCTAGGGGCAAAACGGTCATTTAAAATTCGGTAAAAATCATGAACATGGGAAATGACCCCAATAGTCGTCTTCCAAAGTTACATGACCATACGATTTCGTATGTGAAAGAAATAAATATTCTACGATCCTTCGATGCGTAGAATGCGGGTCGTTGCAAATTGTAGCCCCTAATAATCAAGAATAGTAAGTGCAGGTCATTAGTGATGAAGTTAGTACAACGAATCTCATTAAAACATATGGTCGAAGATACAACACGATCAATGTTCCATATTGTTGAAATTTATAACGATGATGTTAACATCGAAGAGGAACCAAATGTTAGAGCTAAAAATATATATGATTTATTGAATCATGCTAAAAAAAACCTTTGGGATGGACATACAATTGACACTCAATTATCGGTAACTGCAGACTACATTGCAATGAAATCAAAATACAACCTTATGAAAGATGGATTTACGGCTGTTGTTCAAGCGGCTAAACGCCATATGTCATCCGATAATTTAATGTGCGAAAATTATTATGAAGTGAAAAAACTTATGTCATCTTTCAGTTTGCCATATCAAAAAGTAGATACATGTTTAAATGGTTGTATGTTTTATTGGAAGAAGACATCAATCTTAGAAATTGTAAAACATGTAATCAAGAAAGATACAAATCAAAGAAATAGAAGGGAAAAAAGTTTCATACAAGGGTATGCATTATTTGCCCATCACTCCTAGACTTCAAAGGTTTTATGCATCATATGTAACAGCACATCATATGAGATAACACAGTGTGATAACACCTCAAGAAGGTACGTTGATACACCCATCCGATAGAGAAGCATGGAAATATTTTGATAAGAAATATCCCGATTTCGTAGCAGAGAGCCGCAACATTAGAGTGGGTTTATGTACAGATGGCTTCTCACCATTTTCTCAGTTTGGTTCTAAATATTCATCTTGACCTATAATGATCACACCTTAAAATCTACCTCATGGATGTGTATGAAAACTTCATATATGTTTCTCACAATTATCATCCTTGGCACTGATGATCCGACATAGGTCATTGATGTTTACTTACAACTGTTAATCGAAAAGTTGAAACAATTATGGTATAAAGAAGTTGAAACAAACGATGTATCAAAAAAGAAAAAAAAATCGAATGTTCGCTTCTTTGTTATGGATTATTAGCGATTTTCCTGCATATGCAATGCTTTCGAGTTGGAGTACGACCAGTTGTTTTTCTTGTCCTTATTGCATGGAAGAAACCCGTGAGTGGCACTTTAATCTTCAAGAGAGTGTGGTAGAGAATCATAATAGAAGAAGTTTGATGTGATTCTCTATGAAATTTGGCAGGGTATAAGTATAGAATTTAAGAATTTAAGAACTTTACTGGAGAGAAGATAAAGGAGGAAAAAGGGGATGAAAAGTAATTAAAAAATTCGTTTCTGGTAGCCTATTTATAGTCTCCCAACAGTCAAATCCTTTCAGAACAATTTTCAAATCAAAATAAACAATTTTTCAAAATTTGAATTTGAAAACCAACGGTCACCATGTAGACATGGGGGTCATCGTATGTCAACATGCCTTAAGAATATTTGAAAAATAAAATTTTCAAATCAAGGCATATCTTATTTAAATAAATTCTGGTGAATCTTGATTAAAAACAAACTATTTTCATATATATTAAAATAGAGAGTTTGAAGTAAAAATATATATTAAAACATATATAAAATTGATTTAAAAGCATATATAAGAGTGATTAAAAACTATATAAGAATGATATAAACCATAAATATAAGAAATACTTTGAAACTTAAGATAGGAATTAAAGACTTAAATGGTTAATATAAAATTAATATCAATCATATAAATAAGGAAGTATAAAATACTTCAATTATGAGTTAAGCTATATTTTAAAAATATATTTGAAATCGGGGGTTAAAGTAAGTATAAATGCTAAGATATATAGGTGTGAAATAAAGAAGTAATTTTGAAATAAGTTGAATTTAAAATAGGAATTTAAAATAGTGAAAAAGATGGAAATAAGGATTTATGCTATTTCAGAATTTTAACAAGAAATCTAGACTCTATTACTTTTTATTTCTTGAACTCTTTAATTCTTGAACTCTTATTACTCATGAGTCTTCTACCTTGAACTGTTCTCCTTTGAAATATTGAATCTTTAAATTGTGCAGTATTCAATAATCAAAACCTGCATAGATTTCTTGCTTTTATATATATATATATATATATATATATATATATATATATATATTAGTTAAACAAGGTTGTTGTCATCAAAACCATCATCATTAATATCTCAATACCTAAAAATCTCTTCCTTTTTGATGATGACAACCTTGGCCTATAAAATATTCATACATGATGTCTTAATTCTCCAGTTACTCCCCCTTATTCCATTATGTCCTTTGAAGCTACAAACTCCCCTTTACTCTAATGACATACTTTATAATTCTCCCCCCTTTGCCATCAACAAAAACTTATACATCTCTAATTATCCTATAATACTCCCCCTAAAATTATTATGGAACTTACCTATTATCAAACTTAGACATTGTCCTAAAATCTAAAACTAATATGGTTCTAATACCTAATATCTAAAACTAGTCTAGACTAAGGAACAATTCTAATATCTAATACTTTCCTTAAAACTATGGAATCAATAAACTAGATAACTATATAATCTTTTTAGAGTAAAGATAACTATATAATATTGAACATAAGAATAGAAATTATACATTATAATTTGTTACAATATAATACATTATATCGTACAACATATATTAGCGAATGTACGTATTATACAACGAATGAGTACACGATACCTAACTACTAAGTGTTTTTGACAATTGGGGATTTGTGAATTGGACAATTAGGGAAATAAAGACAGAATTCTCCATTTATCTGACTACGTTTCCTTCTTTATCAAAACACACTTCGCCGATGAAAATTACTAGATCGACTTCATATATTTCTTGTTCCTCCTCTTCTTCTTCTTCATCTTCCATAAGGTTGTGGACTTGAATATTAAATGAATAAATACTTAGTTTCATTTGTTGTATTTCAGCAAGTAATTGTAGGGTATTCTTTATGGATTCTTCTAATTTGATCACATGTGCAAGTATCGTACGTTGGAAAGGACCTCGAGAAGATGTAGGGAAAGAAAACTTGTTGTTTTGGTTGGTATTTGATGAGGAGGCCATTAATATATTGTTTCAGAATTTTATTATAGAGAGAAATAAGTGAGAAGACATGAACTTTTGAAGTAGAGAGTTTAAACAAGTGTGATAACTAATTTTGGAGGGAATATAAATTTTAAAATTATATTGTTATATGTCAACATGGGGGTACGTTGACATCCCTCCTAAAATTTTGGTTTTTTTATTTTTATGTATTCTATTATACACATACACACTAATTTATCTAGTTATTCTATTTCGGTTAAGGAGCAAATACCTAGTTCTCTTGTTAATTTAGTAAACGTTGCTTCATTCAATGGTTCAGTTAATATACCTACAATTTGATTTTCTATTTTATTAAAATTAGTGAGAAATTTTCTTTATTTACGTTTTCTATTTGAAAATGATGTCTAACATCAATATGTTTTGTTCTAGCATGATGAGTAGGATTTTTAGATAGATTTATCGCACTTGTATTATCGCAGTAAATTGGTGACTTAGTTATATTTAGTCCAAAATCTTTTAATGTTTGTTGCATATATATTACTTAGGAACAAGCCAAAGCAGCAGAGATATATTCTGCTTCAGCTATTGATAAGAAAACGGTATTATGCTTTTTACTAAACCAGAAAACCAGAGAATGTCCTAAAAAGTGACAAGTTCCACTTGTACTTTTTCGGTTTGATTTACAGCCAGTGTAGCCAGTATCGCAATACGATAGTAAATCGAATGAATTACTTTTAAGATAAAATAAACCAAAGTCTAATATATGTTTGAAATATCATAGAATGTGTTTTACGGCTTTTAATTGAGTTTCCTTAGATTGTGATTATATCTTGCATATAGACAAACGCTATGCATAATATCTGGCCTACTCGCAGTTATATATAATACAAAGCCTATCATATCCTTATATTTTTGATTTACATCTTTTGATGAATCAACTTTACTTAGGGCTTCATTGGTTGACATAAATGTTGGTTTACCTTTGGTACTAGCCATATTAAACTTATTTATTATGCCTCTAACATTTTTTCTTGATTTATAAATATTCCATTATCTAATTGTTTTGTTTGTGATCCTAAGAAGAAGTTGAGTTCACCCATATGACTCATTTCAAATTCTTTTGTCATGATTTCGTAAAATTCTTGATTCATTTTATTATTTGCTTATCAAAAAATAATATTATCTATATAGATTTGTACTAATTGAATATCATTTTTATTTCTTTTAATAAATAAAATATTATCTACTTTACCAATTTCAAATTTTGATTGTAACATATAAGTTCTTAGTCTAACATACCATGCCCTATGAGCTTGTTTGAACACATATAGGGCTTTTTTTAATTTATAAACACGGTTTGGAAATTGTTCGTCTTCAAATAATGGGGGTTGTTCAACATAAACATCCTCTTTAATAAATGCATTTAATAATAGGAATCATTTTGGTTTCACGTCTGGAAGGTCAACCACTGAGGCGATTTTCTTAATTAGGAAATTTATGGAGAGATGCAGGGAGTAGAAGAAAGATCTTCACATGGTTTTTATTGATTTGGAGAAAGCTATGACAGAGTATCGAGGAAGGTTATGTGATGGGCGCTAGAAAGGAAGATTCTGCCATCAAAGTACATTACCCTTATCAAGGATATATATATATATGAGGGGCTTGTGAATAGTGTCAGGGCATACGATGGTGAGACCAGTGACTTTTCCATTAACATAGGGTTACATCAAGGTTCGTCTTTGAGCCCCTACATTTTTTCATTAGTGATGGATGAAATCACAAAGGTATACAACGGAAGATTCCTTGGTATATGCTCTTTGCTGATAATGTTGTGTTAATTGATGAAAGTAAAATAGGGGTTAATAGACAATTGGAGTTGTGGAGGGAGACCTTGGAATCGAAGGGTTTTCAGCTTAGCAGAACTAAAATGGCGTATATAAAGTGTGAGTTTAGCGGTGTCAGGTCAGATGATGGAGAGGTCACCCTGGCCGGTCAAGCAGTACCCAAGAATGAATCCTTTCGATATTTAGGATCTATGTTGCAGTTTGATGGGGATATTGATAGGGATGTTAGTTTTAGAATTCAAGCATGATGGCTGAAGTGGCGACTAGCATCTAGCATTCTTCGTGATAGGAAGATTACTCAAAAGCTTAAATGAAAGTTCTATAGAACAATAATCAGGCATGTGATGTTATACGGTGCAGAATGTTGGCCTACTAAAACGCAACACGTCTAGGAGATAAGTGTAGCAGAGATGCGTATGTTGCATAGGATCTATAGGCATACCAGATGAGATCAGATTAGAAATAATGACATTCAGGACAAACTTTGAGTTGCACCTGTTGAAGAGAAGTTAGCACAACACCACTTGAGATGGTTCGGACATCTCCAATGAATACTACACGATGCACCTGTGCATGTTGAAGTTTTAGGCCGCACTGAAGGCCCAAAGAGAGGTAGGGGTCGACCTAAAATGACATGGGAGGAGATAGTAAAAAGAGACTTAAAAAATTGGAGTATATCTGAAGAGCTGGTATCGGATAGGAGTGCATGGAAGTTAGCAATCCATGTACCAGAACCTTAGTGTTTTTTTTACTTTTATAAAAGCTTTTGACCGCTTTTTTTGTTTGGGTTCCATGTCTAGCCAAACCAACTTGTTTTGGATTTATGGCTTAGTTGCTGTTGTAGAAAATCACTTTTAACATCCATTTGAAATAGTTTGAAATTATTATAATTAGCGAAAGCAAGTAGAATTATAAAAGCTTCTAATCTTGCTACGCCGACAAAGGTTTTGTCATAATATATCACTTCTTCTTGACAATTTCCTTGAACAATTAATCGAGCCTTATTTCTAATGACCTCACTAAGTTCATTTTATTTTTATAGACCCATTCAGTGTTATTTCATAGTTTTAACAAGAAATCTAGACTCTATTACTTTTTATTTCTTGAAATCTTAAATTCTTGAACTCTTGTTACTCATGTGTCTTCCATCTTGAACTCTTCTTCTCTGAAATCTTGTATCGTTAAATAGTACAATCTTCAATAATCAATACCTACATATATTTCCTACATATACATACATACATACATATATTCTAGATAATAAAGTTAGTACGTATTTTATAATAATAGTTAAACGAGGTCGTTGTCATCAAAACCATCATCATCAGTATCTCAATCCCTAACATAAACTAGACGTTTTAGTTTACTTCTTATTTCAGTTTTAGAATTTTTGTCATTTTTCTTATTCCACTAAATAGATGGTGCATTTGTTGCATGTATTGTTTGTTTGTTTATCAAATATCATTTCAGATCAAGTAAGGGTTTGAATGTTTGAACTAACTTACAAAAGCACAGAGACATATCCAACTACCTACAAATACAACCATTACAATAAGTAATAGATACAAGCATTTATATTAGGATACATAGTATTGATACAGTTCCATGCAAATAGATGTAGTAATACATAACAAATACAAGCGATGATACAAAGATACTTAGTACGGACATATCCCTACAAATTTATGTTTCGTTTATTAAACTCCTCAATTCATTTTTCCATGTACTTTCTTTGCACTGGATTGATGTTATTCAAGTTGCAATTAATCAGAAGAAAATCATCTGTATTTTGTAGACGAGTCAATTCTTGTCTACTTAACTCTAATTCTTCAACACGTTTCCGCTTTAATTTAGCACAATCGCATTGACATTCTAAATCTCTCTCAAGTCTCCTTGCTTCCTTTACTTCGATGTATTTATGTTGTTTGTTCGATGGTAACAAGACTTTTATTGATTTGTTCATAAAGTCTAGTGTAACCAATGTACGCTTTTTTCTTCCCCTTAAACTTCTCGCGTGACTTGTCGTCACTACTAGTTGTGAATAAGGTATCTTTATGTGCATCCAAACTACCTGTTCTTGATTAATCACCCATCTTCATAGGTTGGAACTGAAAAGAAGGTGTTCTTGTTCCACTCTTCCTCATTTTCCCTCATTCGATAATACATAATGGCAATGTTTCATGTCGAAAGGTTGGTTGTTGTGCTCAGCTAAGTATAATGCATGTGTGTAACGTCCCGCATTTTTGTCGGTTGGTATTTGAATATTTAAATCAGTTTAAATATTGAATTTGTAATATAAGTGGATTTATATATTAATTAAAAAGAAGTTGAATGTATATAAATATATATTAATCATAATCGAGCTCAGAACGACCATGCAGTTCGTAATTTAACGTTCTGAACTTCAACTGAGTGTACCAGACTCGTTTTGAATCGGATTTCTTCGAAACAAGAAACATCGGAATCTGTTGAACTGTATCTTTCTAATAGAAGTGAAAAATCAGGATTTCATCGTATATACTGCAAGATATGTCCAAATCAAATATTCAAAAAGTCGCTGTAGAATCGTAGATCGACCGTAACGGTCATTTGAATATAACTTGATATCGGTTGCAAATCGGGACAAGATTCTTTTGAGGCACAGCGATAATTTAATTTTTAGAATTTTACTGTAATTTTTAAATAATTAAATATGCAACTTTTTATTTGGGATATGGTGTACCCTGTATCGGTATTTCGGGATTTCAAAATACGAGTCAAACTACCGGTATTATTATATTTTTGGGATCGTGACACCTCACTGGATACTACCGTATTCTTATCTCTGTCCGTGGAGACTCGTATGCGGTAATTCAGTTTAATTACTTCATGTGCAAGTTAGGGGAATAAAAATAAAATACAAGTTTTTCATATTAGAAACTCTAACTCTTAAGGCTCGTACACCATCCCGTAAATCAAGCAAATACACCCTACCCTATCACTGTGAATCATACCCCTATGTTTAATCTTCCATACCCTATGAAAAGAAAAAGCATTTCCGCGAACATTCATCCCCTTGCTGACCCATACCAGCGCCCATGTTATCCAAACGTGAAGACAAAGGAACAGAAAACCATGCAATTGTTGGAATAACATACACCATACCCTTACACTAAAATAACCCCATACCCTTTCTTATCTAATTAATGAAAACGTGTGAAACTGATCCTATATTTGAAAATCTAACAACCTACCCCTAAGCTTAAGCCTTACCCTATTACTTAATATTGAAGTATGGTATCTACGAAAATTATGGAAGGCAGTTTCTGGGTGAGTCTGGATTCAAGTTTACTTGGCAGCAAAGGATCTTTACCCTATATAAACAGGAAGTTCGACGCCAAGTTTTAAGGGCAAACAAAACTAAAAATATAAAATCAAATGCTCATAGAAAATACAGAAAGTCGAATGGCTGAATTCGTGTGCAGTTTAGCTTCATTATATATCAGTTTGGACGAGTTCGATCTGCGTTCAAATAAGAAGTATATTGAGGAGTTTGTGGTAGTGTACATTTGTGCTTGCGGAAGAGTTGTAGGGGCGAAACGTTGGACATGGAAGTTGGTTAAAAATATGGGGGGGCGCGGGTTCTATCCTGACAAGAAAAAGAGGCGGATCAATGTTCAAAAGAAATGTATCATATCAAGATGCACCTGCTTGCATTTATATTTTGGTGAGTCGAGGCATAGTTTGTTTGGGTTTTCACTGAGGGGTGAAGAGAGGCTATTAGGCGGAACTTCTTGGAGAAGCTCGAGCTCTACGAAATGATGAGTGGGTGCTGCGTCACTTTGTGAGAGGAGAGAGAGAAGTGGAGGGTGCATGCTGTTCTTAGCGGAAATGGGAGGAAGGTTATGGTTTCAGTTGCATGGGGAAATGAAGATAGCATGGAGCAGAAATGTAAAAGGGGCGTGTAGCATTTTATTTGCAGCATGTTTGAGTAAAACAGGGAAGAAGTGACGTAGAGTTGAAGTGCGGAGGGGATTTGCGTTTGAGTGCCAATGTGAAGAACAGTTGGGAAAAAGCCTGTAGTGGCTTATTGCATGGAGATTTAGGGTGTGAAACATTTTATAAATAGAGGGCTGTTGCTAACTTTGAGGCGTCCAGTTTAATGCTGGGATGGAGCAAGTTTATGAATGTAAGGCGCCGGAACAAGTAAAGTTTGGCACAATTGCATGAAGAAAACTTGTCGAAGATGGCAGCATGCAGATTGGGAGCAAGGGACTTTTGTTCAAAAAACTCCTAGAAATGATATTGGTATTGATCGTGCGTACTACAAATTTCCATGCAGCAGTCATGGAAGACAAGTAACCGAAGGTTAACTGACAATATACTGTGATGATCGAGTATTACATATATGAAGAAAGGACAGCTTAACATCCAGCTTGATTGCTGCAAACAATAGTATCCCTGCTCCCACTTCTGATGTGGCAACGCCGACGAAGATGTTTCAGAATGTGGGACTATCTCGGAAAGACATGGTTGCACTCTCAGGTGCGCATACGATTGGAAAAGCAAAATGTAACTTGAGTTCTGGAGCTGGCAGGCAATGTGGTAGCGAATTTGAATGGTAAAAGGTAAATCATGAATGCAGGCGCATGTATGAAAGTGGAGTTTGTTTTACTCAATGGTGTAGGATTGTTTGGAAATTTTGAAAGGGCTGATAATGTGAAGAAAATGCAAAAGGGCAGTGGTCGTGCGAGCTACCAATATCATATACGAGGTGGTTCAGGGTTCATCGGAAGAGGAGCTGTTTCCGTGGGTAGGGAACGATGTACATGGCGGGTTCTGGTGATAACGTTTAAACCGCAATAAACGACAAACAAATACTTAAATATTTGTAATGATGCAGTAAGCATTTTGGTAGACAGAAATGGTTGTGGAGTTGATGAACTATGGAGAAGTGACACATGTCGCTGTAAGGGTGGATGGGTTGTTAGGGTGTTAATTCATGGTTTTACAACGTCGAGGATCTCCGAGAGAGTAGGAACTGTGAATGTTGGAGGAGGCTCTTCAGGCGCGGATCGCAGCGGGTTTAGATGAACTTGAGGTGGAGCTTTGAGGAGACATTGCAGATGGACTATCCATCGAAGTTTTAGAGATGTGCCGCTACAGTCTCGAACAAGAAGAAGTAGGAAAATCAGCCTCGATTAATCTTAGACGGAACAAAATGAAGTGGAGATTACCATTTTGTTTGACGGTACTGTGTGCTAAGCTCGACAGTAAACTGTGATAGCGTGAAGAGAAATTAACAGACGAGGATGGGAAAGCGCTGAGTGCAAACAACCGACGCAAATCGTTATTTAACGGTTAACGCGCCAATGTGAGTAAATTTATTCACTCTGATCTATTTTAAAATATTATAATATTTTAAATGTTTTTTTTATGCTGTGTGATGGTCGATTAGGTAGATTTCAATTAAATTGGTTAAATATTATATATCGTTGTATATGTACACATCACCGGTTGGATACTGATTTCCGTCGGTTTTAAATATCCCCTAGTATTGAATCAGTGATAATTGTTTGACTAACATCTGTGGATGCGGAAACCGGTTGGAGGAATCCGACCGAATTCCTCGATATTTATATGTATTGTTTGTTTTGTATGCACTGGTTGAACCCGAATTTATATTTAAAACCCCATGAGAATATTTATGTTGAACGGATATTCAACATCTGTTCGATAAATAAATAAATGATATCGATTTAGAAAGTGGTGACAGTCAACCGTAAAACCATCGTTTTGTTAAAGAGTTGATTGGCCGTCAGGCAAATCAACGAGGTTAATTATAAAAATTATATTTTTATAAATAAAAAGAAGATTTAAATTTATAATAGAAGTTCTATTATAAACCAGTATTTTAGAGTTCGTTTTTATAAAATAAATAAAAACGATTGTTGATATTTAAATAAGTTTATAAAGCAGAAATTATCCGATGATTAAGTATTTGGATAATTATATTTAAGATAAACAATTTTAGAAATATTATTAGATTAATTATATTAATCTAATGAGAAGTAATTAAGATCAGTTAACAAATTTACTGATAAAATGAAGTTGATTTAATCAACTGTTATTTGGAAAATGATTATTAGATTAATTGGCCTTTAATTAATCTAATGAAAACAGTTTAGAAATAAAGAGTTTTAATTACCTTTTAATTTAAGAAGTTATCAATAGAACTGTGGAATAGAGAAAGCGAAAAGTTAATATGGAATATAAATAATCGTAAAACAACCGAGTTCAAAATAAAGATGTGGTATTATAAAACCATATTCCAAAATAAAACAAGGAAATACGATTTGATGTATATTATAAGTAATAAGGAGTTTAGAGTTACGAACGTATATCTGTTCTAAGATAAGGACGTTGTCGATCAAGGTCTGAGAGGTAAATAGAATACCCCAACTTGAACGGCTTCACTATTATCGAGGAACGATAACAGTTGTAACGGAAAGAGATGTCAAGATGTGTATAAAAGGAATACGGCAGCGTATTGCCAGTCTTAGAATTATAGCGATAAAATAACGCTATTGATAAGATAAGTGTGACTGTTATGTCAAGATTAGTTATAACAAAGAATATTACAGCGTATGACAAGTTGAACTATAGCAATAAAATAACGCTGTTGATAATGTAAGTGTGACTGTAATTAGTTATAAGGAGAATATTACAGCGTATGACAAGTTTAGAACTATAGCGACAAATTAACTGCTATTGATTTGACTTAAGCATGACTTTTATATATAACAGCACTTCCTAGGAAATGTAACAGTTTGGTTTGAAATCCACTTATTCTAGAGTAATAAGTAACGACGTTTGTTCAAAGAAATATAAGAAAGAGTTTAGAAAAAGAATTGGGTAATCGTATTAGAAACTGATGACAGCATTTCGATGTTCGAAATGTGATTAGAATTTAAACCGTTAGGATTTGGAACTAGAATTCGACGATGTCGAAAGTATTAAAAATAAACTATTTTTAGGGATTATAATCTGATAGAATAATGAACATTTAGTTTTAAACAAATAAATGTTGATAGGATAGAAATCAGTATTTAGTTATAAACTTGATATCGATTTGATAAGAAGTTGACTTAGAGACAGAGTTTATAAAGTGGAATAGGAGTGAAAAGTATGAAAGAGATTTCGGTAAACAAGATAAGGGAGATTATTACGTGAATAAAGATTTATATGATCAAGGTGTTTAGATTTCTATAAGAAGGGATAGTATTCCCATTTCAAAGGGAATAATGTTTTAAAAGTGAACGTAGGGCCGATTAAAAGGTTAAAAGGAAATTGGAAATATATTCCAATGTAAGTAGGGTAGACTATCCGAGTATAGAAATAAAGAATGTGAAAATAATGGATCGAACGTTAATAATGTATATTATCTGAAACATGAGAGGATAAGAGTTTATAATAATTGGAAATGTTTTCCAAGAAGTAAAAAGGCTAAAACATGATTTGAGAAATATCGGGTAAGATATGAGAATTCGAATAAGAAAAACGAATGTTTAAAGTACCCGTGTTGTGTGATGTCTAGTTATACATTGAGTGAATGTTTGTTTTACTCCGATAGTTAAATAACCGACTATCGAAGTGTTTTGACCATCGTTGTCAATATGGAGAGACCGGTTGGATATATTATCCGGAAACCACTCTGTATACGCATAAGCGCTGCGAATTAGATATGCTGAAGATAATTGAAGACGGAGATAAACGCAAGGGTCGTCCAGTTCTAGAATGATGTTTTCTGTTTGTCCAATCCCAGGACAACTTGTATGGATGAGTGTCTGACAGAGTATTTCCAACGGTCACACCGTTGATTTACGAATATACCAAGTTGGTGGGGAGATGGTAACTTCTCTTTATTCTACACCCAGTGTGCATTTGTGTAATCAATATGTGATTACGGATTTGACGATGTGGCATTCAAAGTGAATGGTGATCAGATGTTCTGAAGATAGACGTAGCCTCTAGCCTCACAACCGGGAAGTAACAAAAGTTGGGCTAGGCAGCATGGCTAGTTGGGTCATCCCCAAGCAGGGTGTATTGTCACCGATCTAGAGAAAATTCATATTTATACTTCTTTTCGATTCTGTATCTTCGGATGACGGTTGGATGGCCTACAACCGTGGTGATAATATATTCACGACACTCAAGCTAAATGAGTGAGCGGTCATGTGTGGCCGGGTTGCAAGACGTTCTTGTTGAACCCTGAGTGTATCCCCTCTAGAGTACACTATTCAAAAGGTGCTCCCATACCTTGTCTGTTGAAATCCAATCTCCAATAAGCGCCCTGCGGTTTATGATTTTATACTATATATATGTGGAACGTGAGATGCAAACGTTCTGCTACTTGGAAAATTATTTGTTTAGACATTATCATAATATCACTGTTTTTGATATCAAAGTAATTTGGGTCATAGTAAGGTAAAACCCGTCCATGTTTATGTGTGGGCTGGTCTTACTATTATCCTTTTGTTTCAAAAGGATTTTCTTCAAAGTAAAACCGTATGGTTAGAATTTACTCACACCAGTCCCATGACTGACCCAGAGTTTATTTTGTTTGTTTTCCCTAAACTCTTGGGTGCCCAAATTTGTACGGGCAGTCAAGTGTTTCAGGCTTTGCAGATTCACTTGGAGGAGCTCAAAAGCAGGAAGCTTCACCATTAGTTATGTAGAGTTATTTCCGCTGTGATATGATGTATTGTACTCTGATAATGGTATGTATATACAATACAGTTTTGTATTCAAAGTTATGTTATATAATATATCTTATTTTGTTCCACTGCGAGTTTCGTGTTACTCTGATTCTGTTCAGTTGTGATCTTCTTCTTCTTCTATTATATTAGTTCTATCTTTTCTTTCTCACCCTCTAAATTCTTCTATTAATGTCCTGGTGTTTTCAATGCTTGAATAGTCAACAGTGTGTTTTTATGTTGATTTTCTGGGTCGAAAATCCCGCCGTTACAATGTGCCTGATTAAGCTGTATTTGATGAAGTACGTTACAACTAACTCAATAACCCGGAAATATAAATGAATTAATATAAGAGCATTACCATTTCAATGTCATTATCCCGGCTTTGTTGTCTTGCATGCAAACCAATTATTATTTCTTTTCAACGTTGACAGATAGAATTTATTTTTCCAAGAATGTTTCAAAGAATCAACCGTTCTAGGAAGGCAATTTGAACGTCGTTTGTTGAATGATTGCAAACAAAATTCCAAAAAGAACTTTCACTTTAGCTAGTACATTTCCTATTGTCCTTTGAACATTCAACCAACAGTAAGAAAGCTTAGCTTGCTCGTCCGGCGGCCATTTACAGAGTTTTGTAGAAACAGGAGTTTGCTGTCCAAATTTCTCAATAGGAAATTCGTTGCTGTTGATTCCCGAAGTTTGTTGTCATATGAATTGCATTGAAAGCATATCTGCATTACTGTTATCTTCTTTAGTGGCTTCCACATTTTCAAATTGGTTTTGTCGATTCCCCAATCGCTATACCCGAATTTATTGTTCAGATTTCTATTCCAATTCTGAGATGGGAAAGGAGCCTGTCTTCGATGCTGGCTATTACGAGAGACATATTCTTCTTCAAAACTACAATTTTTCTTAAATGATGAATGTTGAGAGTAATATGAATTTTCGGAGTTTTGGTAGTGATTTGAATTCTGTTGGGAACTATAACTAGTAATTCAGATTTTGTGGTGACTGATACAAATTGATACACTAGTGAGGCTGATATTGGTTTGGATTTTGCGGCGATTCAAACTGGATTTGAATGCGTTGGTTTGGGATTTGATTATCGGAACGGGTTGTGAAACAAATTTTCCTTTTTGCTATTTTGGAATTATTACCATTTGATGTTGTTTTCTATTGAAGATAGTATGAATAATGAAGATTGTTGTGTAATCTATTAAAATTGGATGTAGAATATATATAGAAGAGGAGGATGGAAGAAAAGGAAGGAAGTAGAGATAGGGTAACAGTCAAAAAATAATCGTTGCCCTTAGTCGGCTAAGTAGCAACGGTCATTTTTTTTATCGTTACCTCGTGTGGGGAATAACCGGCTTTATAAAAACCCATTTTCTTAGTCGGCTATATGAAATCTGGTTAAGGGCTTGGTTGCCAAGAAATCATTTAGCTGCTTTTGCAACCTGAGGGGTTGCCAAAGAAACCTCATGGCAACCATTAGACCCTTGTTGGGGGTTGGTTGGCCCCTAACCCAATCCAGGTTTGGGAATGCCCTTAGAACCTTAGTACTAAACCCTCTGAGATCTAGGCTAGTAAACAGATAAGTTTGGACAAAATATCCCAAAATCCAAAATTGTAACCAATTAGAATGATCTAAACCCAAATTCTAAACCTGACTTGAACTAACATGGTATTTCAAACCAATATTACTCAATCCCAACCCATTGTTTTTTTTTCTTGTTGGATAATTTAATTTTATCTTAATGCTATATTTTATACTTGCAATTTTTGTAAAATTTGTTGATAAAGAATATTAACATACAAATTGGGTTGTGATGTAGCCAAATTAAAAAAAAAGTGTACAAAAACATTTACATGCAAACAAACAAAATGGTAGATAAATAACAGATATACTTATATGTTGTTACGACGATTTTTAATATAAGAATCATGCCCTAATTAGTAGTTTTTTGATAAACCATGTCTGAACCTAACATTAACTTAATCGGTTCGAGTTGACTAGTCAAGTTAAAACTCGTACCTGCATTAATAGGGCGAGTTTGGGTTGTGCTCAAGCCGAAAACTACTATGTTGATATACCTACCTCGATTCACCTTGTTATTGTTATTATATATTACAGAAGTGGAATCTAACTTTAGTATTTTCTTTGTACTAGATTTTTCGGTTTTAGCCTCGAATCTCAAATTTAGTTTTTCCAATCAATTTGATGATCAAAATTTTAATCAAGTCGAATTAGTGTATTAATGGACTCTTCCGATCAGTTTGAAACTCTACGATTTGAATAACTAGTTTATGTTTGAATTCCCAAAATCAATGATTAATCCTCGTTGATTAATAAGTTAGTCAAACTTGAAATTAGACCAATGAGTTGTTTTAGCAAAATATCACTTACTAATATTAGGCTTGTAAATGTAAAAAGAAGACAAAACTAGTAAATATTGTAAATGACAAAAGATTTAAAGTGGTCCAACAGAGATTTTCTATGTCCATTATGAAAATATCTTACTATGGTTATCTCTTATAGTTACAAGAATTTATAAGAGAAAATAAGTGGTGTTTGGTTTATTTTATGTTTTGTAATTTTAGTTTTCAACTTCGACTACAAAAAATGAGAAGTGTGCAGGGACGATGAAGGAACGAAAGGAAGATGGAGAGGTGGGTTGGTCAACAAAAGAATGATTCGTCTCTCCTTCTTCCATTATATCTTAAAACATGAAAAATAAGACATCTTTTTCGTTTTGTGCATTAACTCTATTTTTTAAAACGGTCATTTTCACTATATACATTTGATGTTTGCACCTTTGTATAGGAGAAACCCTAAAACTAAAAGGGTAACCTGATGTACCCTAAGTCTTTAAGTCTATAGAGACACCAAGCTTAAGAACTTCATAGGGTTTGTCTGCTTTAATTAAATAATGATAAATCAATTAGATTTCAACTTGTTTGATGTAGTATGACATGATGCATTTATAACAGCTGAGATGGATGGCAGACGATCGAGATTGTGCAGTAAAACATGTAGGATGAGTGTAAGTTCGTTGATCTAATTGCATTGGTTGATGGAAGAGAACTGTAATAATGGAAGGAAATGTAAGATGGCTTGCTACAGATAAATGTATACATCTGGTAGACCTTTCACAACTGACTGCATGACTTGTTATTTACTTTTGCATGTTTGTACAACAAGACCTTTCTCTAACTCTAAGCTAAGCCAATAGAACAGCGTAGCCAAAGCATGCTAGGGAAAGATGGATGTTACTAAAGAATATGTGTAATGGATGTTTCGAGACGGCTGTGGGATGAGAAGATGGATTGCTTGGGACTAGTCGAAGTGCAATGAATTCGAGCTAAATATGGGTCACGCTTGAGTCGGAACTTATTTGATCAATTGTTTGTTAAAGGCATCTGAGGTAAGCTGGATAACAATAGTCCAAAGGGTTGCCAAGTAAATGGACTGGCCTAGGACTAGACAGATTTTGAACCATTATGGATTGACCAGGCGTAGATGTGTTGGTAAGGCATGAATTGCATCAGGTTGTATTTGATTGGCTTCCTAATTATACCTACGCAACATTTTGCCTTCTAAGTTTGTCTATATGGCAAAAGGTGATTTTATTTGTGGCAAAAGGAGAGCTAATCCTCTATACCAAAAATTGTCTGTACCCTTGTACCCAACCAATAAGAATTCCTGACTTTCATCTTTTTTGCAATTAAGTCAAAGAAAAAAGAAGAATGTTTAATTGCAAAAAGATGGAATTCAAAGGGTGCTGATTGGTTGGGTACAAAGGAACAAACACAGAAGAGGGGGCAATTCTTCTGTTCCCATCTACGGTGTGCCCAACCAATGGGAACCCCATGATTTCCACTTTTTGCAATTAGGTCACTGTGACAATTGGATGACTTAACTACAAAAGGTGGAAATCAAGGGATCTCATTGGGTGGGCACATGGGGCACACGGGGGATGGGAACAGAAGAATTCATCCCCACAAAAGAGGGTTTCTCAAATCACAAAGATTACGCCAACTAATTTTTACTATATGCATTTAATGTGTGCCACACTTGGTGCTTTGTCATCGACTGAGACGATTCACTTTTTCCAAACGTGGTAGGATGCTCGTGTTTCCAATGCGTATGAATTGACAAAGGACACTACAAGAAAACAAATTAATAGTCGTATTAAATGGTAGTGTTTCAAAGCTAAGTGCCACTGATGCTTGTTTAGAGGAAATTAAATAAATATGCAAATGCAACCGATCATTTACAACGCTCTTTTTACAACTGGTAAAAACAAAATGTTGTAATAGAATACTATTACAATAGTCATTCCTGGCCTGTTGTAATAGATGTTAATTTTGCAACGTCCACAAAATGTCCATTGTAATAGATGTCTATTTTATTACAAAATAATTCTGTATTATGACTAATATTTACATTGATCTATAGTATTTGATAGTAATAAAAATCAAAAAATAATTAAAGATTACATAATTGTTAAATTTAATGTAATAACTTTGAACTTCATCGAATTATTTTTTATTATTTAGTTTAGAATAAATGTTCAAATTTTGTTTTTAATCATTAAAATTCTTTTTAATTTATAATAATTATATGAAAGACATTTTTAAGTTTATATATGTATATATAAAGCCTTTGACCGTAAAATTAGTACCGATTATGTTTTATTATTTAATAGTTAATCATTAATCATATATTACTAATTATTAACTCTAATATTAAATTACTATTACTAATCATTAATAATATTATATTATTTATTAATATATAATACATAATCATTAATAATATAATATTTAATAATTAATCATTAACAATAATATTATATTATTTATAACATCATATTAAAAGTAATAATATCTATAATGTCTACCCAAATTGCTGTAAAAAAAAAGTTTTAAATATTGTTTTCTGCATAGCTGCCCGTTGTAATAAAATGCTAATAATCATTTATATTTTACTATAACAAATAGTTATCCGTCAATTATTCATAATTAATAATTAATATTTAATAATTAATCATTAATAATATTATATTAATCATTTATAACTTATAATAATTAATGATTATCGATAAGTAATCACTAATTACTAATTATTATATATGTTCAATATTCCAACAGGTTTAACTTTACCGCCTAGTTATTAGTAATTAATATTGAGTAAATAATTGTACCAATTATACAATAATCATGAAATCCCCCCTGTACTAAACATCAATTACCAATTTTTGACAATCAATGATTAATAATTTCAATGCTTTCCTAAAATTAATATCTAAATTAATATTAATAATTAACAAGTTATACTTTTTATTTTGTATTTGATAATTAATATTTATATTTCATATTCTAAAAAGTTTGAAATTTTCTGGAACGTAGAAGTACGTTTGACGCATTAACTAAAACACACAAGTTTGAAATTTTCTAAAACGTAGGAGCACGTTCATCTATTTTGATATATTTATTTACTTTTATTTTTATTAATGAAGGAAAAGGGACACATGATTTCATAAGCTACGAAAATAGGTAAGGATAAGACCTATAGTGTTCAAAGTTTGAAACTGATGTTATTTGAAAAATTACATTTTTATAAATTTATTTTTGCTTGAGTTTGACTTTAATTTATATGGTAAATATGTATAAATGTCTACAAACTTTGTACGTAATTTTCTTTGAAACTGCAAGCGTTACAACTAAAACCTGGCACCTCTACTCATGACCCGACCCGTATACGCGTTAAAGCCCCATATTGTTTTGCATTTCTAGCTGCCTCCTCAGCGTATGAAACCCTAGCGAAAATCAAGGCGGCAACTTCTCAAGTTCTCTAAATTGCTTCTTATTTCTTTATCCTGATTAAGCGAAGTATATATCTTCTACCATTTTCCATTTATACTTTGATTAATTTATTCTTGTCCTGTCGTTCATTGGTTTCAGTCGACTTCGAATTTAGATGAATCCAATCAGATCCATCTCGGTAGTAGAATGTGCTTGCTAGCTGTGTTTGTCGTGTTTGGGGGAACGGACGTCAGCTTGCTTGTTTTTCCATGTCGACATCTCTGCCTGTATACGGCTATGTAATCCGTTTGTGGTACGTGTTCTGTTTATGTTGTGTGGAAGAAGGATTTGTTACCGCTTCTTTTTTGTTGATTTGATTTCATCTTTGGTAGAACTTCTAATTGATTCTTTAATGTAGTGGTCGTCAGTGTAATTGCTTTATCGTTGAAAGAACCTGTAGTATAATAACGGACTGTTAAAAGAAGAAAAATTCAACAGAAATTCCTTTATCGTAGTACCTATATGTACCCACAAAAAGAAATCCCAAATTGCTGATGATGTTTTAGTGCTGAAAACATTGTTAAACCCAATTATTTAGTTTGTATGCCAATAGGAGTTAAAAGGAAAATACAGAATGTGTAAATTTCCTTGTGCTCATGTATTTGTAATGTCCATAATTCAGACTTGATGCATTAGGTAAATCTTCAAGTACAAGTTGATATACCTGTAATACACTTTGTGGCATAAAATATGTTGAACAACAAATGAGTTCATCTGAAAATTATTTTGATCTATTTGTAAACAGCATAAACAAATGTAACCAAGGAAAAACAATTGTGGCATAGTTATCAAGCAACAGTTTGGGAAGATCATAAGAAGAAGAAGAGACCAGCCATGCTCGGCCCGACGCGTAGTTTACCGAGACAACGACCTAGGGCATCAAATCATATTTGGGGCAATGGAAAAAATTACATCGTAAACTTTCCAGCATGAATCAATTCTTCCATGCTCGAATTCCAATCCATTCGATTGCAGCAGCAGCTGCTATTCAACTTCATGCTCCGGTAAGTGTTGTTTCCTTAACCTCTTCTACAACTTGATATTATTATCTGAAACTAGCATGAGTAATCAATTTTGTACTGTGTATATTGACATTATCTCAATATATATATATATATATATATATATATATATATATATATATTAGATTATGCGATTTTGAATCTTTGATTGTGATATTTCCTTTGCCTTTGATATTTGTTGTAATTATGAATTAATTAATGCGTTAGTGACAAAACTGTGTATATTGTTGCTTTTGCTTCATAATTTGACAAAGTTTAACCACGTCTGAACATTTGTAAGTATTATGAAAATTATGCACATATAAGTAGAATGCTTGAAGCAATTGTTTTTGTTATTTTTTGGGTAAAATGCATAATTAGCCTTGAACCATGTTTGAATTATGAATTTATAGCCTGTAGTCCAGCATCTTCTTTTATATGTTTATCCTCGCTCACGCTATGAGTTGCTATTGTAATTCCATATTTTCCATGTTTCCTCTAATCTCATGGAGTCTGAAGCATGAAACAGAGTAAGAAATCAAGTAAAATAATGATAGTGCGCTAATAATAATAATACCACAATCAGAGATTAATGTTGCTGTAAAGCCAAAAAAAAAAAATCTTGTTGGGTGTACTATTGGTGTATGTACAAAGTCTTTTTACATTTAGATACAATGATGTATGTATTAAATTTGAGTGCACTTCGATTTGTACCATGCTTTGTTTGTTGTCCCACTTAAGTCCAATTATCGCACATTACTACCAAATTATCCAGGAGAATAAAATAAAAAAAACTCATGTTCGACTAGGGCAACCGAAACCTCGGGGACGATCCTAAGACCAACTTTGACAATTTATTATTATTTAACCATAAGGTGATGCATTTGTGAAAGTTTGGGGTATGCAGTGCTAAACAGAGCCGGTCCTGAAGTCTAGAATGCCCAGTGCAAATTTTCTAATGATGCCCCATGGTATGAAAAATTACTCAACGACAGTAAATATAATTGTTATTTATTTAGTAATTTCCAAAATTGTAGTTAAATCTTAGTTTTCATAATCAAAAGCATGCTTCATGCAAAACAAAGTTTGTATTTACGCTAAGATTAAATCATAATATTTGACAACAATATTTGTCTTATCATTCTAGATAGCTGGCAACATACATTTACTTGAATGTTGGAACAACTAAAAACTTATACTTTTATAGTACAGTGAAGCGAACCTAGCTAATAAAGGTGTTTCCATATCCTAAAAGTAAAACATAGTAGCATAAAATCCAGCAATCAAAAGCATACAGTTCCCTTAATTCTAGAGAAAGCATGACAGAAATAAGTCAAGGGCCATGAAGTAAAATGTAAAAGAAATGACAACTTACAGCTGTCGTTAATGAAGAGTGTACAGAAATAAGTTAAGGACCAAGGTATATATCATATCTGTAATATAGTAAATTACCTGGAGACTTTATGAAAAGTTTACATAGGAATCCATTTCCAGTCTGCTAACTACATATTATTCTTCCATAATCTAATTGGTGATCGAATCTTGTACCCAACTCTATTTACAAACATTAGAGAGTTGCTACCCAATACAAAAGCCATCTTCTCAATCTGGACCTTTCGCATTCCCTAAGCTTCAGGAAGGCAAAAGATTGAAAGGACCAAGATGGGGCGTTCCTATCTCAACAGACCTCATTATCCATTTACATCATCTATGCGACCCATTTTTCCTGCTGCTGCGTAGTAGAAGTGCTGGCCGAATAGGGGAGAACTGGAATAAATCTTAGAAAGCCAGAGACTCGATCGACGGTCTAACGTATAAGGTGTTGCGAAGGAAGAAGATATGGATCGATCGAATGGATTGAAGGAAACAGCGGCGTCAAATAAGCAAATAGAAGCAAAAAGAGATCCGAAAGAAACCCTACGTTATTTTTTTGGTGTTTATTTCATTACTGTATGGAACAAAATTTTGATGCCCTTATTTTTTATGTCCTGTGCGTGGGCACAGTTTGCACTATGCCAGAACCGGCCATTTTGCTAAACTAATTTCTCATTTGCACTTATCCTATGTACTGACAGATAAACACCTATTAATTTTCTGTTATCTACAATTTCAGTAGATATAAATACATTGGTTTCATGTACTGACTTGTATGTAGCTATCCATTCCTTTTGCTCTGTCAAGGCTATATGATACCACATAAAATACAAAATTTACTGTATTTTCTTTAAAATTATTGCAGATATGTCCATTAGGACTAGTAACAGGTTGTTCATATGCTTGAAAAGTGCAACAAAAATCACACGTAAGGCGCCAGCTATTTCTAGTCATGCTTCAAAATGGCATATAATTTCAAGTGTTGAATCCTGTAACACGGACCTTGAAATGCCTGGTACAGTCAATTAGGAAGGAGACTTTGATGATTTTGGATCTGATAAGGATGCTTCGCTTGAAGAAACAGAAATAGTTCAACCTTTTGCATGCACAATCTATTTTCAAAAGAGACAGGTATTAGACCATCCAAAATATTATACAGTGATCTTATTTTGTAAATTATGAGTATTTTAAATTTTAGGTAATCTTCTAATTTGTCTTCTATATTCTATATATATGCAGTGACATAGCTGGAAAATAGTAAGGTAAGGATTGCGGTATATGGTAATGTGTATGTGTACGTGTATATGAGTGAATAAGTGTGTAGTGAGGAGTCAATGTATACGAGTGAAATGTAGCGAGGAAGTGTATGTACAAATGATTATGTAAATAGAGGGGAAACACTATGTGTACTGTTTGAAAGCGTAATGAATATTTATTTGAGTAAATATTTGTTTAAAAATAATTTTTGAATTAAATATTCAATTCTTGTAAATATTATTAATATTATATGTAATATTCAAATCCATTGCAACTTTCAGCATTTTACAACCGGCATTAATTGTTGTTATAGAAGATATTACAACGGTCAATGTCTGTTGCCAAAAATATTACAACGGGCTAGTATTCTATTGAAGAAACATACAACAACAATGTAAGACCATTGTAAAAAGTCTAATACAACCGCCTGTTACCACGTTGTCCGTTGTAAAAGAGCACATATTACAACATGGCCTAATACAGTGGGCGGGCTGGCCGCTGTAAAAACCCTATTACAACGGGCATTGCGCGTTGTAATAGATCTGTTTTGTTGTAGTGAAAGAGATTTTGTAGATGTCCAATCCATATGCACATTATCATCTATCCAAAATTTGAGCTCGCTTCGACATTTGTAGAATTACATATCAGATGTTTAAATTTAACAGTTCGAATAAATGTCTGAGCGGTGAATAATTGTGCAAAGATTTTTATTATTCTACGAATATCAGAACGAGCTCAAATTCTGGATAGGTGATAATATATATGTAGCTTGGACATCTACAAAATCTCGTTGGATTTGGATTACCATAATTCACATATCAATAGGGGGTGTAACAGGGGTGCTGCAAAACAAGTGTCCCCCGGAGCGCTCCTCTCTCTTATATATAAACATTCCGCCACACCTCTTATATTTCACGTGAATCTCCTCCTAATTTTCAGTCACTCATTCCGATTTTAATATTCATCCTTTCTGTCTTTCCACTTAAATAATATAGTTTAGTGGAAAGAGAGAGAAATAATGAATGCAAAAATCGAAATGAGTGGCTGGAATTCAGGGGGAGAATTCACGTGCAATATAAGAGGTGTAGCAGAACTTGGAAATCTATTCTTAGACTAAGAACTAATTCAAAACAATTATTTAATAAAGTTATCTCTAGAGGAGAGGATACTTACCTGGATTAATTGCCAATGTATGGTAGATCTGTTATGACATAATGCATCTCATAGGCCATGTTGAACAGAGAGTAGATTCTATCATTTGAAATGAAGCATTCCAACCAGATGTACATCCTGCAACAAGAGAATTAATTGTTGAAATTAGTTCTATATCTACTCAGCCTAATCTAAATCATGATATATATGAATGGTGTGAGGGGGGGGGGGGGGTGTTTTTATTTTCATAAAGTTTGGGATTACATCAGATCTCATGAAGTTTTTGACCCAGTTTTTTCAGTAATTTGGCACAGGAAAAACAACAGAAGAATGTCATTCATATCTTATCTTGCAGTTATGGGAAGATTGAACACCGAAGACAGAATTCATCACTTCGGCAATGTCACAAATATAACGTGTCCTCT
>JASFAX010007210.1:0-26972 GCA_030737875.1 Allium sativum | reverse complement strand
GGGTATGACCGGTAGCTGTTTTGAACGTTGTTCGGTATGCCCACAAGGCTAGGGGCAATTCATCAACCCATTTTGCCTTTGCACGCTCTAATCGCTTCTTGAGGATGGATTTTATTACCTTGTTTATCGCCTCTACTTGCCCATTAGATTGTGGATAGGCAACTGCAGTATATCGTTTGTCTATCTTATATTTCTGGCAAAAATTTCTGAATTCAGTGCTATCAAATTGGGTCCCGTTGTCAGTAACAATCGTCCTTGGGATTCCGAATCGGCATATAATATTTCTGACCACAAAACTTATCACCTTTCTTGTGGTGATCTTAGTCAAGGGCTCAGCTTCCACCCACTTTGTGAAATAATCCACGGCTACTATGGCATACTTAGCCCCTCCTTTAGCAATCGGTAACACTCCAATGATATCGATTCCCCATGTGGCAAATGGCCAAGGACTCACCATCGATTTAAGCTGGGTTGACGGTGCCCTGGGGATTTTGGCGAATCTCTGGCACTTATCGCAGCGTCGTGAATAATCAGCTGCATCTTTGTTGATTGTAGGCCAGAAGTATCCGTACCGCAATATTTTCTTTGCTAAAGTTTGACCTCCTGTATGATCTCCACACTCACCTTCGTGCACTTCTCTCAGTACACGCTTGATGTCGTCGTGTGCGATACATCGTAACAGGGGCATAGAAAATCCTTGTCTATAGAGAGTATCGTCTTGCATAACATATCTGGCAGCTTTGCGAACTACAGCCCTTTTCTCACTTTTCTTCGATGGGAGTGTCCCGTTCTTAAGAAAACTCTTGATTGGAGTCATCCATGACTCCTTCTCTGGTTCCGTTTCAAGAACGAATTCAATTTCCATTGACTCAAAGCTTGGCGACTCCAACGTTTCAATTGGAATCATCTCAGTCTCTTCTGGATTGTCGGAACTAGCCAATTTTGCTAGTCTATCCGCTTTCTGGTTTTCTACCCTGGGAATATGTGTTATGTTGTACCGCTCTAAGCTATTTAATAGCTCTTTCACTTTCTTGAGGTAAGCGACAAGTCGAGGTCCTCGAGCCGCGAATTCCTCTCGCACTTGACAAACAACAATCTTAGAGTCACAAAATATGTCCATCGTTTTTACTCCGAGGTCTTTAGCGAGTTTCAGCCCGGCAATCAGGGCTTCATACTCAGAGTCATTGTTTGTTGCCGAAAATTCTAATCGCAGGGCGTAATATAACGACCGTCCCTCGGGAGTGACTAAGACAATTCCAGCTCCGGATCTTCGGTCATTTTTAGCTCCATCTGTATATAATTTCCATGAATTCATCTCTAGCTTATCCTCGGATTTGACCACTCGGTCATTGATTATTTCTTCCTCTGGAATGGTGAACTCCGCAATAAAGTCTGCTAGAGCTTGCCCCCTGATTGACTTTCGTGGTTGAAAATTCAAATCAAACTGGCTTAGTTCTATGTTCCATTTAATCAACCTTCCCGACGCTTCGGGTCTCTGCAACACCTGTCTTAACGGCTGATCGGTGTATATGGTTATTGGATGGGCTTGGAAGTAGTGACGAAGTTTTCGGGATGCAATCAGGAGGCTGTAAGCAAGCTTCTCGATCTTTGGGTAGTTGCGCTCTACCGCTGCTAGTTTCTTACTCACATAGTATACTGGCCTTTGTACTTTGTCTTCTTCTCGAACCAGAGCTGTGCTGACAGCGTGAGCCGAGACTGCTAGATAAACAAATAGTTCTTCGTGATCTATGGGCTTTGATAAGATTGGCGGTTTCTCTAACAGCTCTAACAGATTTTGAAAGGCCTCGACACAATCGGGAGTCCACTGGAAGTTCTTCTTTCCCCTTTTTATCAAATCAAAAAATGGAACACATTTATCGGTGGCTTTGGAGATGAATCTACTCAGCGCCGCTACCTTCCCTGCCAGACTTTGGACGTCTTTAATTCTCCTTGGCTCTTTGATATTTCTAATCGCCGCTATCTGGCTAGGGTTGATCTCAATTCCTCGGGAACTCACAATGAAGCCAAGGAACTTTCCCGACGCCACTCCAAATGAACATTTTAAAGGATTCAATTTCATACGGTATTTTCGCAAGATACCAAACATTTCCGCTAAGTCTTGCGTATGACTGGAAGACTGCTTTGATTTAACAAGCATATCATCCACATAAACTTCCATAGTTTTTCCTATTTGATCATAAAACATTCTATTTACCAACCGCTGATAAGTAGCTCCAGCGTTTTTTAATCCGAACGGCATTACAACATAACAATATAACCCCAAATTCGTAATGAAACTTGTATGCTCTTGGTCTGGTACATGCATAGGGATTTGATTGTATCCAGAGTATGCATCCATGAAAGAGAGAAGTTCATGACCTGCTGTCGAGTCTACAAGCTGGTCAATCCTGGGAAGTGGGAAACTATTTTTGGGCAAGCCTTATTTAAATCTGAAAAGTCAATACAAGTTCGCCACTTTCCGTTTGGCTTTTTTACCAAGACAGGATTCGATATCCAGTCGGGATAAGTCGAATCTCGAATAAATCCATTTTGCTTCAATTTCTCTACTTCCTCTTTGAGAGCAGCCGACCTCTCTGGGCCCAGCATGCGTCTCTTTTGCTTCACAGGCGGATGCTTCGGATTTACATTCAATTTGTGACTGATAATGGAAGGCGATATCCCACACATGTCAGCATGGGTCCAGGCGAACACATCTAAGTTTGCCTTCAAGAAGTCCGTCAGCTCTTCAGCACGACGTGGATCCAATTGGGAACCAATCTTCAAAACTTTCGTCGGATCAGCTTTATCAACAGGAATTTCCACTGTCGCTTCATTAGGAGTTGCATTCCTAGCCTCTGGTTCCTCGTCTTTTCTAGGATCCAGATCTTCAGGCGTTCCTTTGGGCAACTCCCTTGGGTTCAATCTCTCTAATTGCTATGCCGAGTCCCCCTTTGAGGGAGATGAGGCATCCTTACTCTCAGCATTAACTCCTTTCATCAACATCTTCAGTTCGGCCACATAGCAGGCCCATCCAGAAACCTGATCCCCTCTTATTACTCCAGTCCCGGCTTCGGTTGGGAACTTTAGTAACAAACACCAAGGGGCGATACAAACTCTGAATTCAGCGAGGGCAGGTCTCCCTAAAAATGCGTTATATGGCGAATCTACGTCCAATACTACGAACTGAAGCATTCGCACTCTTCTACGTTCTCCTTGCCCTAGGGTCACGGGCAACTCTATATATCCCATGGGAGCTGTCGTCGCTCCGTTGAAGCCTCTAATCCATCCTTCACAAGGTTTCAGATCTTCGGGCTCAAGCTTCATCTGATCAAATGACTATTTGAACAAAATATTAACGGAACTTCCATTGTCTACTAATACCTTATGGACCAAGGCCGGCCCAATAGTGGTAGTAATAACCAACGGATCATTGGTGGGAGATTGTATCCCCGTGTTGTCTCGGCTGCGAAATACTACGTCATCGAACATGGTTTTTTGTTGTTTTATAGGGGTGACATCTTCCAAATCGTCACCTTCATTCACATCTAGATGCTTGGCAGCATTCACATATTGGTCCATTGACCTAAAACTTCGGATTGCCGGGTGAGGTCCGCCTACTATGGAGTTGATGACGATCCCTTTACCTTTCTGCTGCGTGGTAGGCTTAGGAGCAGGTAGGATCTGTTTTGGAGCCTGCTCTCCTTGCCCCCTGTCCCTCGGGGCAACCTTGTACTCATCCAACTTTCCTTCACGCAGCAGCTTTTCAATTACATCCCTCAAATGCCGACACTCATTGGTCGAATGTCCATGTGTTCCGTGAAACAAACAAAATTTCCCTGTCGCCATTTCTTTCTCGGTCGAATCACGAGGTGGCGGTCTTTTGTACTGCAACACATTGTACGTATCCAGGTAAATATTTTCCAGGGTGTCATTCAATGGTGTATAGTTCTCGTAGTTCTGGAATCGGGGCCTTTTGTTAGGGTCGCTTCCCCTATTTCTGTTTCTCCTGTTACCGTTACGGTTGTTGTTGTTTCCCCCGTTTCCAGTATTGCTGTTTCCACCCTCGTTTCCTACATTTACTTCAACCTTGCCAGAACTTTCCCCAGACTGCTTCACGGCAATATTACTCTGCACATTCTCCTTTGAAGCTGTCTCAGACTTTCTCTTCCGGTTTGCCCTGGCCTCCTCTCGTCTTAAATAAATATCGGCTTTTTCGTAGAATATCGCCCTTGTGGGGGGTGTCTTCCCAGAAAGGTAGTCTCCAAACTCAGATTCAGGATCGACTCCTTCCTTCAATGCCATCAGAATAGTGGGCTCATGCGGGTCACTGACCTCAGTTACAGCTTGGTTAAAACGATGTAAATATGCCCTTAAAGACTCTCCTGGTGCCTGTTTGATCCTCGACAATTCAATAACACTCTTGGACTTTCGGGCATGTAGTCGGAACTGGTTCATGAAACGCTCGCTTAGTTCTTTGTAATTAGAAATTGAACGAGGAGGAAGCCGGGTAAACCAGAATAATGCCACATCTTCTAGATAGATTGGGAATGCTTTGCACTTCACTTCGTCAGGGGCAGCAGCGGCGTTCATGAGCCACGAATACCGCATCAAATGCTGTCCCGGATCAGTCCTTCCGTTATATTTGTCCATCTGTGGCAAGTTAAAGCGTCGGGGAAACTGGAAGTCTAGGATATCGTCAGTGAACGGAGTATGGCTTCGCTCAATGCCATAGTCTTCATTTGTATAATTCCGGCTCTCGGACATAATTCGGCGAACCATTGCCTGTACATCGGCACTAGTCAGGGGCTGCTCAGGTTCCCTGGCCCTAGTGTCCGAGCTCCTTCTGGGCTCATGCTCAGGAGATGCCCTTCTTCTTCGAGCTGCCTCTGCTCGATTCCGTTCCCTGTGTTCCCGGTCGATCTCAGGAAGAGGGGACTGGAGTCTTTGCCCCCGAGTGGGGTCATCGTTTCCTAATGCTCGTGCGATATCCTCGCGAGATCCCAAAGATCCAAATGTTAGCTGCTCCACGTTCTGAGGTCGTTCGAGTGGCCTTCGTTCACGGGGCCTCTCTTCCTCGGAAGATGAAGATTGATCTACGGGTGTGTGACGAACCGGTGATGGAGTTCTCTGCCGGCGGAGCTCATTGATCTCCCGACTCATGAGCCTTATATTTTCCTGCATCATGAGATTAGTGCGCTCATGAACTCTCATAGCTTCCCTCGTGCTCTCAAGCATATCAAGCAAGCGCGAGAAATCTCCTTGAGTGATGGGAGCAGATGGATTGACCTGGTCTCCAACCCTGGCAGCTGGAATTGGAGCATTCGTGGGGACTCGAGTAGATGTTCCAGCTTCACCAAGCATCGGGTCGGATCGGAGGTAGGAAGCCGGGTCGGATCGGAGCTGGGGTGTCTGGTCGGATCGGTGTGCAGCGAGCAACTCGGGTCGGTTCAGATTGGGGGAGTGCACTGCTTCAGAGTCTCCTACCCGGATCGGATCGGAGCTCTCCCCTTGCTGTCGGTTCGGATTTCCTGCATTGATTCTTCCTGCTGCTGAACTCTGCCCTCGAGACCTTGTTACAACAGCATGTTGCTGATCTTCACCAGCTCCATTTCCTTGAACAGACTGAACTTCCTTGCCTTTTCCTTTGGCCATGAGTCTTTGACAATTACTTCAACGAATGTAAGAAAGCGGAGAAACTTAAGGATTCACTTCTTTGAACTCAACGGTCCAAAAAGTAGAAAGAGATCCCGGAAAATAAAGAATTTAGATGAGGTTTCTCAGTGAAAGCACCAAAATGTTAGACCCAAAAGTGGTTCTAACACCCAAATTGATTTGAAACAAGATAAAATTAGATAGAAATAAAAATGAACACACAAGATTTATAGTGGTTCGGCGAAGAAATGCCTACGTCCACTTATTTTTCACTATATTCAGTAATCCAGTTACAAATGCAATGTAAGACTCACTCACAACTCACTTTTGTTCACTCAAATGATTAAAACAAGAAATGAAAGATGATTTGGATTCTCCGGGAGTAAAGGAGTTCGGATGATGGAGGTACTTGGATTCTCAAAAGTGCTCAAAAAGGATCCTTCTCTTTGTCTCTAGATGGGGTATTTATAGGTGTGAATTTGCCTGAGATTCAATCCGGGTCGGAACACGTGTCATCCATCGCACTCTCTTCGGGTTCGGATGAACTATCAAGCTGACAACACATCAAAGAGATGGACGTTAGGGGTAGGAATTAGTCATATCCGGTCCGGTTCTCCAGGCGATTTTACAGGAGACTAACTTGGATCATGGGTGCAGGTCGGAGGCGCGCAGGCAAGGGGTTCGGATCGGGATACCCAATCCGAACCGGAATGGCTTGGACGTCTCTCCCTCTCTAATCTATTCCGCTCCGCTCCAGCGTCGTGACAAGCAGATGGATTTCCATGCGAGATTTAGTTGTCCTTCGATCCGACTGGATATGCTTTACCAATCTATCCCGTAAGAGACCACCGATCCGAACCGAGATCTCTATCCGATCCGATCCAATATGCTGCTCTAACCCGATCCGAATAGAGGATCCTATCCGATCCGAACAACCGCAGCTATCAACTTGAACTGTAGTGTTTTCTTCCAATCCGAACCGAGGTCTTATAACTTAAAATACTCTTCAATGGTTGGTTTTTTGACTTTGTGTTGCCTAGTTCACAAAGTAGGCTAACAATGACATAAAAGGGGAGATTCATCACAAATACAATGGGTTCAAATTGCATAACATTAGCATCAACATGGGTTTAAAGGTGTCAACATGCATATAGCATCAAACCCAACTAGCATAAATAATCAACCCAAACTTGCATGAATCACATATGTCATAAAGAGGTTAACTTGCATAAGTTTCTTGTGTCATTCAAAGGGGTAAACTTGCATATGTATGTATGACATACAAAGGGGTTAACTTGCATATGTATGCATATCATACTAAGCTGTAAACTTGCACATGTTACTTGCATACAATCAAACACCAAACTTGCATAACATGTCATATATGAACATGCATATAATCAAACACCAAACTTGCATAACATATCACATATGAACTTGCATATAATCATACACCAAACTTGCATAATCATGGTGTCATAATGGATCAATGTTTATCATAGTGATTTGCATAACTAGCATCATGAACACATAGCATGTGACTTGTATAACTTGCATAATATCATGATCACTTAGCATATGACTTGCATAACTTGCATAACATCATGAACACTTAGCATATGACTTGCATAACTTGCATAACATCATGAACACTTAGCATATGACTTGCATAACTTGCATAACATCATGAACACTTAGCCTATAACTTGCATAACATGCATAACATCATTAACACATAGCATATAACTTGCATAACATGCATAACATCATTAACACATAGCATATAACTTGCATAACATGCATAACATCATTAACACATGGCATATAACTTGCATAACTTGCATTGATCCACATTCATAGCCATAACCTCATTATATCCTATCATAATCATTTCAACAATTGGTCATTAAGGCTATAGAAAACTCACATCTTGTTGATTAGCACTCCTAAGAAGAAGATTAAGTTGCTAGAGTTGATTAGAAGTTGATTTGAGAAGCTGTCTTCCTCTTTAGATTGATGGAGGCTCCTTCAAGTTGCATTTTGACGGCATAACGGTGTTGTATCTATTTTTAGTATGAATTAGGGTAGTCTTAGGGTGTACTTATAGAGTAGTTAGGTGTTTTAGGCCATTAGATTAACCCTATATCAGATTAGAGCCGTCAGATCTCGTCCTAGCCACCAAAACACAGCCCAAAAGCCAAACTGGTGCACCCAGGTCACCTGGGCTCGACCAGGGAGGTCGACCCCCAGGTCGACAGTAGGGTCGACACCCTAGTCGACCTGGTGGGCAGGTCGACACCCCTGTCGACCCCCAGGTCGACCCCCTGGGTCTGGCGGGAATTTTCCCGCCACTTCTGAAATTTGAAATTTTATTATTTAAAATCTGTTTTAAATTTTCTGAAACTTCTTCGGGCCTTAACTGGGTCATACGGACTCCGATTTTCGAAAACTCGGACTCTATTTCGCGTATTTTTCCGAGACGAACGCAATGGCATAGCCCGTTTCCACTGATTCAGATTTTAAAATTTAATTCTGCCCTATTTTATATTATAACAAGTTATTCAACATACGGGGTGTTACAATAAACGTGAAATGCTATGTAACAAATTAAATAGCGTAGATGATCTTTTCATATCATTGAATGTGTGCTACGAAACATTGAAACTGCTATATATACTATCAATTTTCATAGTGGAAAACCACTCTTATGGAATCAAAATGTGGAATGCTATTAAACTGTGTGGAAAACTTTCCATATCACTGAATATGAGCTATGAAAAGAGTGATAATGCTATTAAAAAAAACTGAGATTTTAGTAAGCAAATATAATTGCAAGGTCTGAACGCTATGTAAAACATTTCATGGTGGTGAACATGCGCTATAAAATGTATAATATTATAGCGTTTAGATTTGAGCTATAAGATATAACAGGGCTATTATAACACGTCGTTATATAGCGTCATCACTAATGCTATGATAGCT
The DNA here is from genome assembly GCA_030737875.1 of Allium sativum. Taxonomy (NCBI): domain Eukaryota; kingdom Viridiplantae; phylum Streptophyta; class Magnoliopsida; order Asparagales; family Amaryllidaceae; genus Allium; species Allium sativum. The sequence continues at coordinate 18,338 of JASFAX010007210.1, read as the reverse complement.
TATTATAGCGTTTTTCACGTGTTATTAAAAGAAAAATCTATTGTAGTGTACTACATAAACATAGTCTCCAAAACAAAGTACATAGTGTCAAATCACTAGGACAAGTACAACGAAAATCTTAAATAAATAAGTCTGATAAAAGATAAACAGAAACAACAACAACTGTCTAACATAGATAGAACTGAAGGACAAACAGATAGGCAGCTAAAGCTCCGAATGGTCTCTAGTTCCAAGATAAATCTCCAAAGGCTGTGGTGCTCAAGCTGACCCGGGCATCATGAAAAACAAAATCACTCAGATCAGGACTAATATTCTCTTACAAGTAAATTAACTCATATGAAATGTCATAGAAATGCACAAGTAACATAAATAATGTTTGGGATTCCATTCTTTAAGGATCCGTTAAACTAGACATCATATAATACAATACGCTATTATAATAGTGTCTACGGTAAACATACTATTGAAAATAGCATAAGCGGAATTACATTTTTACCCTTACACGGTTTATAAACATTGTCGTAAACATTGCATATAAAACAACAGTAACAGTCGGTGGATAGGGATGCGCCGCTTTACGACAACGTCAAATCAAAATCGTAAGGGGCTCGATAAGGATAAAATGACAAGGCACACGAGGAATACCCTCGGTAGGATTCTACCGGATTGCGGACCCAGGCTGATGGTAACGCATAGCCACGGCTACCACCCACCTCAAACAATACTCCAAATTCTAGGGTGTGCACCAATCAAATCACAAGGTAATAGATATGGTTTCGAAGAAGTATATCCGATAAGAGTAGCTAACTCAAATGGCCTGGGTATGGCTCCTGTTTTAGTCATTTTAATTATGACCCAAAGGTCAAGGCTATCCATCATCGTTATCTTTCTTCAATCCTGTAATCGCCACCAAACCATCCTACTTCATTCTGGAACTCCACCGCGCACAAAGTTGTTAAAGTGGTTTTCGGCATTGGCAGAGAATATGATAATATCCGATCCCGGTCTCTTTAACAACCAAACAATTTACATTTTTCACACCGTGGTCATTTTATAAAATACTATCTTGAAATAAATTGCTAATTTCAAAATAATATAATTTCAATACTCATTTCAAAACTATAAATTTCCTTCGAAATTAATTAGCCTTTATCAATTTTTCCTAGATTTCAAAATCATAAATTAAAAAATACTTTCATATACAAAACATCAATTATGCTTTAGGTTACAAAATCTAAGTTACACATCTAATTCTAACATACTCATAATCCTTATTATATTCTTAAATAATTTTAGAAATGTACATATATATGTATTAAGTTAAAATTTATTAAATAAAATATCTGTTAAATTACTTAAAATCTTATGACTTTATTATATTTAAAATACCTTAAAATAATAAATTACTTTACGACAAAAATTAGATTTGAAGAAAACTAGTATTAGATACATTCTTAAAATACATAACATTATTTAAACTTTTTATTTAAATTTACAAAACTTATAATTAGATCTAAAATCCAAAATAATTTAGGTCAAAATATTTCATAACTTCTAGAAATATTTCAAAATAGACCAGTGGTGTCCGTATAATATTTTCTACCTAGGACAATTAGCACGAATGTATATCATTTCAATCCGTCAAGTTTCAAATTCCGTGTGTGTATCATTTCAACCCGCATCCCAAATAGATTCAGTTTTTTCGTTTCTAAATGTATACAGTGATTCAGGTATATATCATTTCAACCCATAATGATTTCTAAGCTACAGGGAACTTGCAGTCTAAATTTCAACAATTAAATAAGCATATAACAATATAAATCATCAAGTCAACATAATATCATTTCCATTCGTGTGCGGTGTCGGGGTGTCATACTTGCATATACAGTGCTAACATATCAATAACATCTCAAATACAGTTATTTCAATTTCAATAAAATATTAGTCAAGTGTGAGTTGAACTCACCTACCATGGCAAAGAAATAGAGACAATAGATAGACATAGAAATGACAAAAAAATACAGTTATCACGAGGAAGAATTACCCAACCTAAATGAACTATGACCATTATTTAACTGTATACACATGAATGGTCACACAATGCACTATGAATGCATACAAGATAATAAATATTATTACTTATCACTTATTAGTATTAATTGCTGATTAATTATAAAATATTAGTCTTAATTATTAATTATTTGATATAAAGTATTTAATAGTACTTATCAATTAACAAATATTGTTTTTTTATAACAGGATACATGAATTTAGAAAGCACAAGTGCATAAATTACAAGGGTAGGAACAGAAAATCAGGCGGTTTAGCGTTGTGAATTTAAAATTTTCAGCAAATTTAAGCACAAGCTGGAATAGCTCAGTTGGTTAGAGCGTGTGGCTGTTAACCACAAGGTCGGAGGTTCAAGCCCTCCTTTGAAACGACCCGAACTCCCCTGGTCTCCGAAGAGAAGGGAAAGCGCGGATTGTTCGAGATCACGATACAATAGGACGCCGATGGAAGAACATTTCATTGTATATTACAACAACGCATCAGATTACAAGAATATACAGAGTAGAAATGAATATTACACAGAAATATCAGATATTTAAATTACATATAAATTCATCGCAGTGGAAAATAATACAATACACAACTGAAGGAGATATACGGATACAAAGCTTTCCGGATATCGTTCCAGCTGTAAACCAGGATTCTGTGAATATAAATCTGCAAAACTAAAACTACTAGCTGCCCATGTTAAAATAAGGGCACCCAGAGTTTAGGTTAAAACAATAAACTCCAGGTCTGTCATGGGACTGGTGTGAGAACTAAAACAGTTATTAATCTTTATTTTTAAAGTTAGGTAAATCAAGGGACCACGCCGTATAACACGGAACGGGTTTCCTCCCAAGAACACCAGTGCATAAAACAACAGCGCAATGCTAAATAAAGAAAAATGAAGCTATTATAAGACCCAGGTCCTATCACACAATGCAACGCAAGCCGGGGGATAGGGTTTTCCCTTATAATAGCCAAAGCATGCTTGATACGTTTAAAAACAGATTATTTGATACTACTATAAGTGCATAGTGTATAAAACAACTTCAAATCATAAGTATCAATCATAGACGGCATGGGTACCATATATCATGTCGCCATACTAGGCTCTACAAATAAAACTGCAAATGTCACGTATTTGGAAATTGGATTTCCATCTATGAACCGAGGCAATAGATAGTCCTCAACCGATTCGAGACGCTCTAGCCCGTGCCTCAGGAACAGCAGCAACTGCCCCTTGGATCGTCAGGGCCGGTCCACCGATGTGGATTGCAATGCTTGAACACTACGTTTCTCCGCCCTTTGGGGCGTAAATAAGCCAATGAATGACTCCATCGGACCCGGATCGTCCGATCAAACCGAGGCGCCTCGCAACAGCAACAACCACACAGGTGAAAAGAATATAAATGTCAGGGCTGGTAGGTCACTGACACCACCCTAGCTAGAAAGAAAACGCATGTCCCCCCGAGGTCCGTCTTCTGTTTTGGTTCACCACCGGGGTGTGAGGCTCGTGAATTCACGTTACACAAAGCTGTGCCACACAGGCGGTGCTTTGATCATCAACCACAAGACTTTGCTTTTCACAGGCAATCCACTCTATGCGTTTGATATCCATCAATATATAACCCCTGAGCTCGTACGTCTCAGAGAAGGGCGTTAAGCAAGAGAATAAATTCCCTGCCGCCAAATAGATATATATTTAATAGAAATCAATCACATATACTAAAATCCAATGTCAGACACACAATCCATTTACAAGTCTGTTCTGGGTCTGAACTAAACCGGAGGCACCTAGTACCTCGCATATCCATCGATCTCCAAGTACGTCTGGATGATCACCAACTGTTTCCATCTTCTTGGGTGTACAGCCCAATCAAGATCATTAGTAATCACCCAAACGACGTGAAGACCTCCGGTCTTCGACCATCGTCTTCATCTTCGACTTATCGTCGTATCAGTTATTCAGAATGGGATAAACCCAGTCTTTCTAAATAACTCGCGTATATATTATAAAAGTGTTACAAAAACACAACATACGCCTCATTCCAATTCATCAGTCACTAACCGTAAATTAACAAGAGAATAATTCCCCAAATATTAACCCCGAAGGCCGAAACCAACATCAGATCAATATCCAGAAAACCATTCTGCTTAGCTAACCGACCGTTAGTTTCTAAATTTCACATTCATAGGGAAAGGTTCCCATTAATTTTATCAAAGATAAATTGCTTGAATTTATTCTTTAATCTTCTTTTGAATTTCGATTCAACTAGTCGGGATTAACGAACCTTACCAAAGTAATCATTTGTTTTAATTTCCCAATCCTAACCTATTCATCCCATGAAGTAAAACTGGTAATACTTCATATCTAACACCACAGTGTTATCAGTAAATTCAATTACCATTTCACGTTCAAATCTAATTAAAGATTTAACTAACGCCTGGAGCAAAACTGGTGATACTCCATTCTCGATTATTTCAATCTAATTAAAGATTCATTAAAACTCCACTTAGTTTTAATCGGTGACTGGGTTAAAGAATCAGTGTCATTTAAAACACGGTTCACGATAAACCCAAAAATCAATATCAATTCAATTCCAATTAAATATTATTTAATTGGTACGCTTCATTAAATCTAAATAAAAAGATTTAATCTTTTCTCAACTGGGTTCAAGAACAGTGTTAATGAAGACACCATTCACGACAAACCCAAATCACATTTGATATTAAATACAAGGATCTGAATAGAAAATATACCGGCTTACATTCAATATCAAATTCTACGACCAACACATATCGTATTAGAAATAACGATATATATATCTATATCTTTCAAATTCCCATAACAATATCTGTATCATCATAAAATCCAACATCGAAATATTCCGAAGACAATTTCAATTCAAATCCATTCCAATATAACTATTGGAAATTCTGGTTATTTTCAAAACCATTTCAAATCCAATTTATTTATTTAAAAATAAATAGAATTATAATTCTAGTTCAAAACTAGCTCATTTCGATAAAAATCTATTTTTATCTTTTCGAATATGGAGTTTTTCATACCAATTCTTCACAAATCATTTCTTATGATTTTACACAAATTATTACTATTTTTAATAATTTTATCAAGGTCCGTACAGTCGATTTCCATCAACGACCATCGAACTGCACTTACAGCGACCTTTTTCAAGTTTGATTTAGACATAATTCCAAATCCAACAGTTAGATTTCAAATTTCTAATATTCGTTAGAAAGCTCTTTTCGATACGAACCCAACGGTTCCAATTTTAGGAGAATCCGACGGTCGGATCTCTCGTAATATCCGTTCGAAGTCAATGGTCGAAATTCGCGAACTGCCGCGGCGTGGCGCGTTCTATTCAGGCCATTATATTATATATATATAATATATAATATATACTTCGTCGATTTCAATTCAAAACATGCTTTATAAATCGTTTTAAATTCATTTTCAAAACGGTTTCAACTTCATATTCAATTTCAAATCAAAATTGAATATTCCTATATAAATTCGTTTTAAATTCATTTCAAATCGATTTCAATTCAATTTCAATTCGAATTCATTCATATTCAATTTCAATTTGAATTCATTTCTATTCATTTTGAATTCGAATTCATTTTATTCATTTTCAATTCGAATTCATTTCTATTCGTTTTCAATTCGAATTCATTTCTATTCATTTTCAATTCGAATTCATTTCTATTCATTTTCAATTCGAATTCATTTGTATTCATTTTCAATTCGAATTCATTTCTATTCATTTTCAATTTTTGAAATCATTTCCGATATTCATTATAAAATGAATAAAATCGATATAAATATCGTTCACGTCAAAATGGCGTCAATCTAATCAACACGGCTTCATATATTTCTATTTTCAAATATTTCTGTTTCAAATATTTCTTTTTCAAATATTTCTATTTCAAATATTTCTATTTCAAATATTTCTATTTCAAATATTTCTTTTTCAGATATTTCTATTTCAAATATTTCTTCTTCAAATATTGAATGAGGCTCAATCAATTACCATATAATGTTAATTATATGGATTTTCTACAGAACATGTATACAATAACAACGATGAATAATCAGCCATCATCCAAAGTGCGTTCTACACTATATAAGCATCAAATATAAATATTCAACGCTTATAACAGTCTGTCAATCAATAGATCGACATACAACTAACTATTGCGATTAGTGTACGTCAATTATCATCCCAATACCCATGTGGGGTTTCAAACAAATCAAACACAGATTTTATTTGTGCAGTTGGGCGATGTGTAAAATTTATCATCCCAATCAATATCAGTCAAATGTGTGTATATAAACAAATCGTCCGATTTGTTTATTTTTATTTCATTTCATATATACGTTAAAATTCTATTTTTAACTATAAAATATTTTCCACTATAAAATATTTTATTTCAACTATATAAATATTTTATTTCAGTTCACATCACATCACACAATCAACTACACATCAGAATCAAACAAACAAGCATACAAGCCAACCATGGTCTGTGGATGATGGGTGTCGGGTGCTACTAAACACCGTCCGCATCCTAGTATATATTTCAACTAGAAAAATAAATTAAAGGTGAGAAGTTCTCATAGAATAGCTAATCCAACGCCACGACTCTTCTTACGTAGAAATCTTCGCCGTTCTTGCCTCTTGTCACTTTCGTTGCCCGTAGCCACTACATGTATGAAAATCGAATTTTTACTTCGCTATTCAATATATAAAAATCGAATTTTTACTTCGCTATTCAATATATAAAAATCGAATTTTTCCTTTGCTATTCAATATATAAAAATCTAATCTTTTCTATTTTAAAAATCTAATCTTTTCTAATTTAAAAATCTTATCTTTTCTAATTTAAAAATCTTATCTTTTCTAATTTAAAAATCTGATCTTTTCTATTTTAAAAATCTGATCTTTTCTATTTTAAAAATCTGATCTTTTCTATTTTAAAAATCTGATCTTTTCTATTTTAAAAATTTTATCTTTTCTATTTTAAAAATCTAATCTTTTCTATTTTAAAAATCTGATCTTTTCTATTTTAAAAATCTGATCTTTTCTATTTTAAAATCTAATCTAATAAAATCGATTTTCCTAACTAAATAAAATCAGATTTTTAACAGTCTTATACACAATTACATTTAAATCAATGCATACTTAATATTTGAACTGAAAAAGAAATAGAATTAAATAAATAAAAACTTACGGTTAAAATGGAAGGGTGGGGGGCTGTCGTGGGTGGCTTGGAAGCTGACGAGGTGGTGGAAGCTGTCGTTGGTCGGAGCAGGCGCTGGCACGAAGGTTGGCGGCGGTCTCACGAGCTAGGGCTTTGGGCGGGAGGGGGGGGTCTTCGATTTGGGGTTCGCGTGCTGGGTGGAGCGAATGGAGGGTGGCGTGGGGTCGGCGTTAGCAGGGGCGCGCGGGGTCCGGTGGCATCGACGGCGGTCTGGAGGCAGGGGCGGAGCCGCGATTTGGGTGAGCAGATTTTTTCTTTTTTTTTTCTTTTTTTTTCTGATTCAATCCGGGGTGGGGGGGGGGGGGGGGCAGAGGGTAATAGGGAGAGGAGAGGAGGAGTTTTTATTTTATTTTATTTTAATAATTTTAATTTCAAAAGGTTGACTTTTACGTACGACCTCTAAACAAGGCCCACCGCCTGTCGTCCCTAGCGTTTTACCCCTATTCCGAACACAATGGGATATGTGTCGTAGGCTGATTCGGTCGTTTCGATCAGTTTTCGTCAAAATTAACATATAACTCTATATATTGAATTTGAACACGCATTTCATTTTACCGGGGTCACATACTAACTAGAAAAATTCCAAAAAAATATTTTCTAGCTTCGTATTGACGATACGGTCCTAACAAAACTAATTTCGTCGAATTCTGAGACCGTTAGAAAAATGGCCAATTTCCAGTCGATTAAAATCAACTTAAAATGGTCAAACGCGTTTTCCTTCGCCACGCTCACATATTGATTCAAAAAATTATGAAATTTGAAACCTAGCAATAATATGACATCACGAACCCAACAAAAGTGGCTTCGTCGAAATCCGAGGTCGTTTGCAAAATGTCAATTTTTAAGGGCCTGAATTCCATAGCGACTATTCAGAATTTTCAACTGGACATATCTTTTGATTCCCGCTACGAAATTTCAATTTTTCGGATTCGTTGGAAAGATATTTTGCACCCTGTACATTTAATTAAAGTTTGAAATCGAATTATCGAACTACCGCGCCATTTTCAATTCTATTATATAATTATATATAATTATTTATATTCTAACGACGACGTATATAATATATACGTCGAATTATATTCAAAATAAATTTATCGTCGATATTATTTAAATTAATTCATTTTAAATAATCAAAATTTGCTAAAATTGCCAAAACAAAAATTTTAAACTAGCCAAGATTTTCGGGTTGTTACATCCTTCTGACGTTAATCATTTTTTTAAACACCTATACATTCTGTCAACCTTATGCCTCGGACATCTACTGATTTTTTTGGCCTCCCAGCATTACCCGAATGAAGTTATGGATCCCTTCTAAGCAGCTACCAGATTGAATTTGATTTAGTGGTCACACACGAGCATCTTCCCAAGAATCGATTTTCATTTTCTTTCTAGATCGAGTCGCATGAAATAGGAAGAAGTGGATTAAAATCCTAATCCAAATAATAAAATGGATTAGAAATTAAAGGGAACTATTGGAAGGAAGATTACTTAAGATTATCAATTCAAAATATTGGACTAAACTCCATGATATAGATCTTGAATTTAGGGGAAAGATATTGGTCTTGGGTTTTCCAATTTCGAGATTATTGCTTTCTACTTTCATACTAAAAAAATGAGACGGAAGACAAATGAATGTGAGATTTGGTATCATGCGTTAATTGTAATTGAATATTAATTATAAATTATTATGATTAATCATAATAAATTATTTAAAATAAAAAATAATTATTGATTATAGATAATAATTAGTAGTTATAACTTGTTTATTAACAATCACTGGTGCGAACCCGTGCTAAACACACGGGTTTAATTCTATAATTTTTGAGAATATAACGATTTATTTTCTTTTATTTATATTTGTTGGAAATTTCAGTCTTTTAAATTGGGACTCTATACTTAAAGTTAAATTCACTGTGTGCATACTAAATGTTTCTTACTACATATACTACACTGAAGGACACTAAACACTAAAAAGCAGAAAATAGGCATATATACGAAAGGTAAATTAGCAAAAAAAGTGCTTAGTCAAAAAGCTAATTCATCACATGTAACAGTGTATCTTCATTATAAATAACATAAAAAATTCATCTAACTTCAAATGTGTTTACACTGCTTTCAAATATGTATGGTATGACAAATTAAAGCAATTTGCATAAACAAAATACAAACGGATCAATTAAAGCAATCTGCATAAACCAAAAGACAAACGGATCAAACCTTCAGTAGGTGCATAACAATATAATATTGCAAATTTATTTCGCAACATATTCTACAATATCTTCCAAAAAGTAAATTAAACTTTATACATTACTGGTGCATTTGTTGGCTGTTCCTTTGGACGCTTTGACCAACATAATCTATTGATGGTTGTTCTATTGAACGCTTTGACCTTCGTAAAAGATGCGAAATATTTTCCATATTTGTACTTGAACACAAAATTAAAATAGTACTCTAGAATGCTCCTATTTTGGACATGATGTTTTAGCAGACCAATAAAAATTAACTACACGGTCCACTTTTCATCCATAGGAGGGACTAATTTAACATTTAATACAAAAAATAATGCTTCTTATTAAATAAATAAATTAAAACTGCAATATGTTGTACATATTACATTGTACACTACTGTTATTTTTATCTTAGCCTTGCCTTTTTGGAAGTAAATAAATGATCATACTGTAAAATAGACTATAACATGTATTTTATAATCAACATGTGATATTTAACCGAGAAGTAGCTAGGCATCCATGTTGCTTCATTTAGTACTTAACAATGCATGCTCTAACTACGAGAAAAGTACGGATTTTCGACGGCTGTCGGCCATCGGCGGCCGTCGGAAGCCATCGGAAATCCCCGTCGCTAATTAAGGCGTTGGTAAACAGGATTTCTGATGGTTATGGACACAACTCGTCGTTCACATTTCCTACGGCTTGAATCCGTTGGAAATGGAAATACCTGTGCATTCTTATATTAAATTTTCATATATATATATATATATATATATATATATATATAACTTTCTAAAACTTTCGTATCAAGTGCCCAAAAATCGAAGATTCTCGAAATTCCATTTCAATACCAAATTCAATTTGATTTCTTAATCGATTCAGCTATTCGATATTATTTCAATTTTAGATTTACAAATCAATTCACCATTAAAACTTCAAATTCAATTTAGATTGCATGTTACGAATATTATTATTCAACTGAATCTTAACATTCAGTCATTTCGGACTTAAAATGCCAGGATTGAAAATATACACTCTTATATCTAAAATAGTTAAGTTAAATTTAAAATAGTTTAAGTAAGATAATAAACTTGATATAAAATACGTTCGAATAGAGTAAACAAGTTTTTTTTATATAAAGTAGTTTAAATCGGTTTGAATAGAATAAACATGTGTTTTAGTATAAAACAGTTTAAATAAACTAAATAGATTTGCTATAGAATAGTTGCATAAGATAACTAAGTTTATATTCAAAAATGAAGTAAATAAATTAATTTTATTGTTTTGGAAAGAAAATACTAACTTTAAGAGATAATCCCATCTGAATGAATTTATGCGAAATTCCAATGTTAATTCAGCTTTGATTTCATAATATGATTTTAATAATCATTTCTCAAATCGAACATTATTCACAAAAGATAAACTCTTTTAAAAGCTTCTAAAATAAGCTTATAATTCATACATTTGAATTTGTATGAAATAACCTTCTCAAAATGTTTCCTAGCCAAAATATTTCTAACATATATCATCTAAGTTGGGTTCAATATATTTCAAAAACAAATAAAAAAATCTATTTCAGTCCATTTTAATTATCCCTTACGTCTCATTTTCAATACATCCTTTAACATAGCACACAAAAAAACACTTTAAAAATTCAATTGTCAATTGTTGTTATAATTCAACATTCAAATGTTCGTTTCACATCCAAACTATATCATTAATCCAACTTTAATTTAGAGTTTTCCTAATGCACGGTAAATAAAAGGGTATAAGGACATGAAAAATACAGGTATATGAAAATCCGCAGCCGTGATGTACTGAAGTCAGAGTCGGCCCAGGGGACAACCCAACAAACCCAAGGGTTGGGGCAACCCGCTGGGCCAAGGCAACATATTATATATTTTAGTTTAGCTTTATTAGCATTTAAAAATCTAGATATCAAAGATGGAGCAAAGAAATGAACGGTCTAGTGGTAAGTGTGGCTGCGTTCGATAAAGTGAGAAGGTTCGATTCCTGTCTTCAACAACATGGTTTCTATACAAAAATTGCCCTGTTTTGAAAAAAAAAACCTTCCCCACATTAGCATAGTGGGCTGGGGCGTCAAATTGCTTGGGACGGCACTAACTGAAGTCCATACAGACATTGGTCTGATCCAAATCCATGTAGCAGAGCCTCTATCCTTGGATTTTCCTTTAGTGTAAAACTTGAACCCAGTTCTGTTTGGAGTATACAAGTACATTTTGTGTAAACTTAGTTATGAAGCTATCTGAGTTTTGGTTATAAACTTTGGGAAATAATGAAACAGATCTTTTTTTTCAATTGCTAAACGTGAAGGCCATAATTTGACCAGATCTTATGTTAAGTTGAGTTGTTTATATTTTTGGTTTGTCACCAAAATTTGTTTTGAAAACTTAAGCTGCGTTCACTTTTATAATATCACTAAATTTTAGAGTACGGTTCATGCGAGTTTTCTTTTTCCTGAAAGAATGAAACTAAAATTTTGCACCTGGTATTTGTGCTTTTTATTGTATAAAAAAGATTTTGTTAGATGTTGAACCCGACATGAAAATATACTTCTTTTGTTAGTTGTTGTAGCATGGGCGTTGTAAGCACATATTTAACTAGAATTCTCCCATGTGTGTAAACATATAAAACTATGCAGTGAACATTGTACTAAACCAAGTAGTGAACAGTGATTGTAGAAATGTTGTGAAAAAAAAGAAGCATCCAAACTTAAAAAAAAAAAAACAATGTTTTGCTGCCAACGTTTGCATGCTTCGCATAGTGACCAAGCATATTGACCTTAACCTCTTGTTAACATCTTTTGCCTCATGTGTATTCTTATGCCCAGAATAATATTACAAAGCATAACAGTAGGGAACTTTTGTAAGGTAAGCAATGGGTTAATACATATAAATTAGAAACTATTGTATGGTATAACTAGTATCTTTTGACAAAAGAGGATTATGCTTGTTGAACCATGCACATGAACAACATAATGGCTTATAATACCATGCTTTTTTAATTTTTCTCTAAAAAAAGAAATGTTTCAAAAATTTTGAAATCAAACTTCGCTGTATTTGTACGTGTTTTAACCGTAATTTGTTTGTTCAGTTTGATGAAATTTCAATGTCGTTCTTTTTCAGCGTTGTAACAGCCCACTATTTTATACTATCCAAATCGACAATAAACCACACATACCTGACTTGAATTGCTCAAAATAATAGATTATTAATAAATGTGGAGTAAACACAAATCATATCACTGAATCACAAACAAAGAAAAAGCAGAATAACTCGTAGTGGAAATAAATAAAACCATAATAGTTCATGAAGCTACTACATAAACATAGTCTCCATAACAAAGTACATAGTGTCAAATCACTAGGACAAATACAACGAAAATCTCAAATACATAAGTCTGTTAAAAGATAAACAGAAACAACGACAACTGTCTAATATAGATAGAACTGAAGAACAAACAAATAGGCAGCTAAAGCTCCGAATGGTCTCTAGTTCCAAGAAAAATCTCCAAAGGCTGTGGTACTCAAGCTGACCCGAGCATCATGCAAAACAATATCACTCGGATTCGGACTAATAATTCTCTTGCACGTAAATTAACTCATATGAAATGTCATAGAAATGCACAAGTAACATAAAGAATATTTGGGATTCCATTCTTTAAGGATCCATTAAACTAGATATCATATAATACAATACGCTATTATAATAGCATCTACGGTAAATATACTATTGAAAATAACATAAGCGTAATTACATTTTTACCCTTACACAGTTTATAAACATTTACGTAAACATTGCATATAAAACACCAGTAACAGTTGGTGGGTAGGCATGCACCGCTATACAACAACGTCAAATCAAAATCGTAAGGGGCTCGACCAGGATAATATGACAAGGCATACGAGGAATACCCACGGTAGGATTCTACCGGATAGCGGACCCAGGCTCATGGTAACGCATAGCCGCAACTACCGCCCACCTCAAATAATACTCAAAATTCAAGGGTGCGCACCAATCAAATCACAAGGTAATAGATATGGTTTCGAAGAAGCATGTCCGATAAGAGTAGCTAACTCAATTGGCATAGGCAGTTTTCTTGTTTTAGTCATTTTAATTATGACCCAAAGGTCAAGGCTATCCATCATTGTTCTCTTTCTTCAATCCAGTAATCGCCACAAAACCATCCTACTTCATTCTGAAACTCCACCGCGTACACAATTGTTAAGGTGGGTTTCGGCATTGGCAGAGAATATGACAATATCCGATCCCGGTCTCTTTAACAACCAAACATTTACATTTTTCACAACCGTGGTCATTTTATAAAATCATACCTTGAAATAAATTGTTAATTTCAAAATAATATAATTTCAAAACTCATTTCGAAACTTTAAATTTCCTTTGAAATTAATTAGCCTTTATCAAATTTTTCCTAGATTTCAAAATCATAAATTTAAAAATACTTTCATTTACAAAACATCAATTAAGCATTAGGTTAGAAAATCTAAGTTACACATCTAATTCTAACATACTCATAGTCCTTATTATATTTTTAAATAATTTTAGAAACATAAATATATATGTATTAAGTTAAAATTTGTTAAATTAAATATCTGTTAAATTACTTAAAATCTTATAACTTTATTATATTTAAAATGCCTAAAAAATTACTTTACGGCAAAAATTAGATTTGAATAAAACTAGTATTAGATACATTCGTAAAATACAAAGCATAATTTTAAATTTTTATTTAAATTTACATAACGTATAATTAGATCTAAAATCCAAAATAATTTAAGTCAAAATATTTCATAACTTTTACAAATATTTCAAAATAGATCAGTTGTGTCTGTATAATATTTTCTACCTAGGACAAGTAGCACGGATGTATAACATTTCAATCCGTCAAGTTTCAAATTCCGGGTGTGTATCATTTCAACCCGCATCCCAAATCAATTCAGTTTTTTTGTTTCTAAATCTATATAGTGATTCGGTTATATATCATTTCAATCCATAATGATTTCTAAGCTACATGGAACTTGCAGTCTGAGTTTCAATAATTAAATAAGCATATAACAATATAAATCATCAAGTCAACATAATATCATTTCTATTCATGTGCGGTGTCGAGGTGTCATACTTGCATATAAGTGCTAACATATCAATAACATCTCAAATACAATTATTTCACTTTCAATAAAATATTAATCAAGTGTGAGTTGAACTCACCTTCCGTGGCAAAAGAATAGAGGCAACAAATAGGCATAGAAATGACAAAAAAATATAGTTATCACGAGGTTAAATTTCCCAACCTAAATGAACTATGACCATTATTTAACTATATACACATGAATGGTCACACAATGAACTATGAATAGGTACAAGATAATAAATATTATTATTATCACTTATTAATATTAATTGTTGATTAATTATGAAATATTAATCTTACTTATTAATTATTTGATATAAAGTATTTACTAGTACTTATTAATTACCATATATTGTTTTTTTATAACAGGATACATGAATTTAGAAAGCACAAGTGCATAAATTACAAGGGTAGGAACAGAATATCAGGCGGTTTGGTATTGTGAATTTAAAATTTTCAGCAAATTTAAGCACAAGCTGGAATAGCTCAGTTGGTTAGAGCGTGTGGCTGTTAACCACAAGGTCGAAGGTTCAAGCCTTCCTTTTAGCGTGAACCATTTTTTTAAACACCTATACGTTCTATCAACCTTACGCCTCGGACATCTACTGATTTTTTTGGCCTTCCAGCATTACCTGAATGAAGTTATGGATCCCTTCTAAGCTGCTACCAGATTGAATTTGATTTAGTGGTCACACGCGAGCATCTTCCCAAGGAATCGATTTTCATCTTCTTTCTAGATCGAGTCGCATGAAATAGGAAGAAGGGGCTTAAAATCCTAATCCAAATAATAAAATGGATTAGAAATTAAAGGAAACTACTGGATGGAAGATTACTTAAGATCATCCCATCAAAATATTGGATTAAACTCCATAATATAGCTCTTGAAATTATGGGAAAGATATAGGTCTAAGGTTTTCCAATTTCGAGATTATTGCTTTTCACTTTTATACTAAAAAAATGAGACGGAAGACAAATGAACGTGAGATTTGATATTATGCGTTAATTTTAATTAATTATTAATTATTATGATTAATGATAATAAATTATTAAAAATAAAAATTAATCATTGATTATAGATAATAATTAGTAGTTATAATTTGTTTATTAACAATCACTGGTGCGAACCCGTGCTACGCACACCGGTTTAATTCTATAATTTTTGAGAATATAACAATTTAGTTTCTATTATTTATATTTGTTGAAAATTTCAGTCTTTTAAATTGGGACTCTAGACTAAAAGTTAAATTCACTGTGTGCATACTAAATGTTTTTTTTACTACATATACTACACCGAAGGACACTAAACACTGCAAAGCAGAAAATAGGCATATATACGAAAGCTAAATTAGCAAAAAAAGTGCTTAGTCAAAAAGCTAATTCATCACATGTAACAGTGTATCTTCATTATAAATAACATAAAAAATTCACCTAACTTCAAATGTGTTTACACTGCTTTCAAATATGTCTGGTATGACAAATTAAAGCAATCTACGTAAACAAAAATACAAACGGATCAATTAAAGCAATCTGCATAAACCAAAAGACAAACGGATCAAACCTTCAATAGGTGCATAATAATATAATATTGCAAATTTATTTCCCAACATATTCTACAATATCTTCCAAAAAGTAAATTAAACTTTGTACATTATTGGTCCATTTGTTGGTTGTTCCGTTGGACGCTTTGACCAACATAATCTATTGACGGTTGTTCTATTGAACGCTTTGACCTGCATAAAAGATGCAAAATATTTTCCATAGGTATACTTGTACACAAAATGAAAATATTACTCTAGAATGCTCCTATTTTGGATATGATGTTTTAGCATACCAAAAAAATTAACTACACAGTCCACTTTTCATCCACAGGAGGGACTAATTTAACAGTTAATACAAAAAATAATGCTTCTTAGTAAATAAATAAAGTAAAACTGCAATATGTTGTACACATTACATTGTACATTACTGTTATTTTTATCTTATCCTTGCCTTTTTGGAAGTGAATAATAGATCATACCGTAATATAGACAATAACATGTATTTTATAATCAGCATGTGATATTTAACCGAGAAGTAGCTATGCATCCATGGTGCTTCATTAAGTACTTAGAAATGCATGCTATGACTACAAGAAAAGTATGGATTTTCGACGGCTGTCAGCGGTCGGCGGCCGTCGGAAATCTCCATCGCAAATTAAGGCGTTGGTAAACGGGTTTTCCGATGGCTATTGACACAACTCGTCGTTCACGTTTCCTACGGCTTTAATCCGTTGGTAACGATTTCTGATGTTTTCGATGGTCGTCGACAGCCATCGAAAACCGTTACTATATTTAACCAATACACCATTCTTTGCTGTTGGAAACCGTTGGATATTCAAGAACCCAGAAGCCGTCGGGAGCCATCGGAAATACTGCATATTTTTTTGTATTTCAGCTACTATTTAGCCTTCTAGCACACGTTCATCTCAAATCATCACACTAGACCATCAGTATATAACCTAGCAATCAAAAATTCATGCAAAACACAACGTATCTACAAAAAAATATGAAAAAAAAAACATAAATATGTACAAAATACATAAATCACCATCAAATCAACAAAACATACAACAAGTCTATAACATCGACCGTACCAAAACATGTCTACCGTCATAATACATACAGACCAAAGTCATACCCATACCATAGGCATAGTAACCCAGTTGTTAGACCAAAAAATGGCTCTAATATCCAATTGTCTAGGATTTGTAGATAACATCTAGGAATAATAATCTAAAAATAGAGAAAAAGCAATCAACACACAAGATTTATAGTGGTTCGGCATTAACGAGCCTACATCCCCTTTACAGTTTTTCATTCGATAGATAATTACAATTACAACGAGTAGCATCATTCCAACACTCGATTACAATGAATTTATCTCTCTGAATTCATTTTTCTTCATCTAAGAAGAAGGTGATTTCTTATACTGATGTGATGCGGCCACGAAAGATGTCAGGATTCGAAATGCAAAAAGACCCCATCAATTGTGTGCAAAATCATGTTTTATATGCATAGTGTTGGTTAGGGAGGAGTGGTCACATGGCAGCATCAGGGAGGACTTCGAAAGTAATGGAGATAGTGGAGAAATGAGCTTCATTTCATGAGGAACATGTGGCATCTGGTCCCCTTTTTTAGGCATGAAATTCGGCCCTTATTTGAATGGGCATAACCACTTCAAGGCCTCCGAATAGGGCTGCTAATTGCGAACGGGGATGCTCTTGGGCGGTGCGAGCCAAAAAGATCCGATGATCAGTTTCGTAACACTAACAGATCGGGTCCTCCTTGTACGAACCGAACTGGAGCTTATCAACGTCCAAGTCTGTGTGTGCAGCGTCAACTTGATGCTGGTCAGGGTTTTGTTTCATCCGACCCGAGCCGTTGGTATCTGCCAAGACCATTCAATGTGTGCAATTGGCATGGGATCGGGTTCATCTAGAGCGATCCAATCCGGAGACAGTCACATGTTAGTAGTTAAGAAGCAAAGTTATTCCAGTTCGTAGAATAGGCAAGGGTCGGGTCCTTCCTATCCGACCTGTTCCCCTCAATCTGAATCGTATGG
>JASFAX010007209.1:0-26974 GCA_030737875.1 Allium sativum | reverse complement strand
GTTATTAACATTGGAAAACATTTCCATTTCTTATTCACGTATCTCTATTCTTCTCCATTCAGTAGTCCCTAACCGTAAACTAGTAAAGTGAACAACTTCCTAAGTCTCAACCCGAAGGCCAAAACCAACATCAGATCGATATTCAGAAAGCTATTATAGTTAACTAATCTCAAGTCAGTTTTTAATTTCATTAACTCCGTTTCTTAGTTTCTTAACAAATCCTTGCTTACGCAACTCTCAGATTCAGTTTACGAATCCACTTCTGTAAATCACCGACTATAACAATAATGTTGTAATCCTTGCTTCCGGAATATTTCAATTTAAAATATCTCTTTTATTCATTAAGTTGAATAAATAAATAAACAAAGAATTAATTACAAAAATAAATAAATCTTGATTAAAACGAAAAGTAAATAGTACTTTCTTGAATTCGATATAATCGAACTCAATGTAAAAGTCTCTTTCGAATAATCGATATTCGACTAACGCTCCAAACATCGGAATAAATTCACCGTTTCAGGTCAATTCAATTTCTAAATTTGCTTTTGAATTTATCACTTCGAATATTTACCAATTTTACTTTATAACTATTTTAATCTGCAAAATGTTTACTTTTAAATCATTATTCACTTTAATAGATGAATATATTTTTTTTACAGAAATCTCGACTCATTTCATTAAATCAAGTCATGATTTGTATTTATTAATACCATTAAAGGTTCACATACTGTTTATCAAGTTATTTTATAAATTCATACACATATTCTATTTCATTTACAAGTCAACTTCTTGTAAATTTTATATCAAGTTTATAATGTAATCTCGATTACATGCTCGATTAGAAATTATTAGTTTCAAACCAAATATTAACCATCTTGTCAAATTCTAAAATATATTAACACATAATTTCTAAAAATAAATTATTTTAATAACATTCAACATCGTCGAATTCTAATTACAAATCCTTATGGTTTTTATTTAGTTCTAACCACATTTCGAACATCGAAATAAATTTCATCGCTTTAGTTTGAAACGATTTCCCAATTTCCCTTTCCTCAATTCATTCTTATATTCTCAAATTTATTTAATAATAATTATTCCATTTTATTTCTGGCATCATTTATAAATCAACTACTTGTTTTAATATAGTTAAAACAAGGTATTATATTATAGTCCATTCAAAATTCAATTTCTATTTTGAAATAGATTTTTCCATTTCAAACCTTAAATCCTTGTCCAATATATTTTTATGGTATTTAAATACCAATTATTTCAAGGTCAATGTTATTCAAACATCCCAAACACATCATATCAACCATAGATTATTTGTCACATCATATAATATCATATATGAAAAACAACAATAAAATTGTTGAGGAATCCTGTTGGATCCCTCCGACTTGTTTCCCTGCATCCACAGATGCTAAGCAACATAAATAACAATAAATTCATATCAATATGCGATATTATAATAATTAGGATTAATATTTAACCAACTTTATATATATATAACTGTATATATTATTTCAACCAATTTATAAGCAATTCATCAAAACAACCATCACACAACATTAATTAATTAATTATTAGTTCCAAAATATGTTTATAAAATAATAAAGCTAAGCAGAGTTAGTGAGTTTACTCACTTTTTTGGTTAATCATAGAGAAAGAATTAACGTTCGATCGATTAAATCGAGCGTTTAAATTTGCCATGAATTTAAATGACCTCCAAATGGTTCTGAACCAGCTTTATAGCATAGCCTACGTTCGTACGATTTCCAACGAATCTTGGTTTGTTGAATTTGGATAACGTATGAGCACAGTATAACATTTACAAATTAATACGTTAAATAATTTAATTTAAACTTAATTTATATTAAACCATTGGGCTTTACTTTTATAAATCGGCCCTTACCTCCCGTTTAAAACTCACACCCACCCCACTACTATAGGATTCTTTCTTCACGAATGGGAAAATTTGCTGCTTCAGGTATTCATTCAATTTCTTTTTGCCCTTTTTATTAAAAAAACCTATACGGCCCAAAGCCCAAAAACGGTTCAACCGCCTCAACATTCTTCTCCATATTACAACCACTCTGCTCCAGTATAGTATACCCATGGCTGAACCTTTTGAAGCTTCCACCTTCCTCATTTTTCCACCATTCTTTACACAAATCCGCAAACACACTCCTTCTTTTCGTTTGCGGTACCAGTTCGAACTCCTCTCCCTCAGTTTCAAACCCGCGTTAACATCCCTATGGCCAACATCTACAGGCCACGTTCTCCCTTCTCTCTCCTTGACGAGATTCAAAACAAACTCCCATCAAATGCTACTCTCCACTGGAAACACTCATACATGAACACCCCCCATACATTCTCAACACGTGTGTATATACGTATATAAACACACACATATACATATACGAACGCATACAACACGCCTCTCATGCACGTCAGATGCCTCAACTCGAAAATGTAACTTACACATCCCCAATGCTTGCTGTTTATAAAATCCCAACCGAGGAAAACGATGCGCACCTCACAACGCTAATATTAGAAGAAAGAGCAAATCCTAAGCATTTTAGAAATATATATTTTGCAAATTTAAAGTGCAGAATGAAATTTAATTTATACTTTTGAATGTGGTTTCGAAATTTTCTTCCTAAAGCCAAAAATAATGATGGTAATTTTCTCATGTATTTATAGATGTTTACAACATGGTTGCCAGGTAATATGGTACAATACAGGTTGGCTACTAGAACTAGGTCAGGTGCTATATATATATACACACATACACATACATATATATATATATATATATATAATATATATATATATATATATATATATATGCGAGCGTTAAATGGCACCTTAAACAGTGCAGCACCCCAGAATGCCCCCTGATTTCCACCACATATCCCATTTCTCTTTCATTCTCTCACCTCCCACTCAGTTATCCTAATATAAATACTTGGTTTATATAGAGGGGAAAATGGAGTGCTTACTATTTGGGGTGCCATTGAATGCTCCTGATATATATATTAACTTGCCTTAATATAGATTGGTAGTTTACATGATAGGTTACATTTTCAATGTGTAGGCTGTGACTGCATATATACGTTTCTGCCATGTGGGTAGGAAAAACTTATGTGAGAAGGAATTGGTTTTCTTTCCTTTTGAAATTTATTATTAATTTTTTTAATCATTTCGAATGAGCTGCCCGTACCATTGAATGTCGGTAGTCAAAACCTACCTCGAGCTTTTGGTCTGAAAAATAGTCTCAACTTGTCTTATGAATCACGATACTCGATTTCTACTGAACGTGCTAACTTAGGTGTGCATAACTAAACATAGATGTGCAATAGGCTAAGAAACATATTCTTCGGTAGTTCATTGTTTACAGTTGGCTAGATTTTAGGTGTGTAGAGATATTTAGTAAGGACTAAAAGGTAGATAACTTGCATGGGTAGAGAGGGAACATGCATATTAAATTATGTTTTAAGTTATAAAGTATAATGTACCCGGTTATATAAAATTATGTTCGTGTACGGGTTGCTACGGACAAAAATAAAAATACAATCGTGTCAAGTGCCACGATTCCAGAAATATAATAAAGTAGACAAGTTAACTCATTTTATGAAATACCAAAATTGCTGATATAGGGCGTAAATTACGTTAAACGAAAAGTTGCTTATTTTCCAAATTAAAAATTCTATAAATTAAATTAAAAATACGTCGTAAAAATCTTGTCCAAATTTGAAACCAATAATTTATTATATCTAATAAATCGTTATGGTTTAAAAACGATTCCATAGAAATTTTCTAAATATTTGATTTGAACATAACTTATAATAAAGAAGATGAAATCTCGATGTTCCACTTCCATCAGAAAAATATTGTTCAATAGATTCGAACATTTCTTGTTTTGAAGAAATTCGACTTAAAACGAATCATGTACATTCAATTAAAGTTGAAAACGTAATGTTATGAACTATTGTGACATTACCAGTTCAATTTAAATTATATTACAAATTATACACTCAACATTTTTTTAAATAATATATTTGTTATTAAAATTCGAATATAAACTCAATTACATATCTTAAATTATCCAATTCACACAATATTACCAATTCGACTATTTTTGAATATTTCGGAAATAAATTTAGTATCCCATTATTTATATTAATTAAATATTCAAAACGCTTGAATTCAAACCATTTAAATTTCCCAATTGCTTATCCAAATAATTAAATAAATTAATTATTCGATAGATAAAAATTCAGGACATTACAGGTTTAGTTAAAATATCTGCAAGTTGATTCTCAGTGTTAATGAATTCTAGTGAAATATTTTCTTTACTTGCATCATCTCTGAGAAAATTATGTCTAACATCAATATGTTTTGTTCTAACATGATGACTAGGATTTATAGATAAATTTATTATACTAGTATTATAGCAATAAATTGGTGATTTAGTTATGTTTAATCCAAAATCTTTTAGAGTTTATTGCATATAAATTACTTGAGAACAAGACAAAACAGCAGAGATATATTCTACTTCAATCATTGACCAGGACATGATAATTTTCCTTTTACTAAACTAGAAAACCAGAGAATGCCCTAAAAAGTTATAGGTTCCACTTGTACTATTTCAGTTTGATTTACAACCGGCATAGTCAACATCACAATATGAAATTAAATCAAATGAATCATTTTTAGGATAGAATAAACCATAGATAATATGTGTTTAACATATTTATAATATGTTTTATGGATTTTAGTGAGTTTCCTTAGGCTAAGATTGATATCTAGCGCGAAGACAGAAACTATGCATTATATTTGGTCTACTCGCAGTTATATAGTATAACGAACCTATCATTCCTCTATATAATTTTTGATCTTCGTCCTTTGGTGAGTCATCTTTGCATAAAGTTGCATTTGTTTCCATGGGTTTTAATTACTGGGATTAGTCATATTAAATTTGTTAATTAAATTAAATCCCTAGTATATTTTCCTTGATTAATAAAAATACCATTTTCTAATTATTTTATTTATAATCCTAAAAAGAAAGTGAGTTCTCCAATATGACTGATCATTACAAATTCTTTTGTCATAAGCTTAGAAAATTCTTTGTTATTTGGTGATCCAAAAATAATATCATCTCCATATATTTGTACAACTGAATATCATTTTTTATTTTTTTAATAAAAAAAGTGTTATCTACTTCACAAATTTCAAAGTTTGACTGTAATAAATAAGATCTTGGTATATCATACCGTGCTCTAGGAGCTTGTTTTAGACCACATAAAGCTTTTTAACTTATAAATATAATTTGGAAATTTTTTATCTTCAAATAACAGGGGTTGTTCAACGTAAACATCTTCTTTAACAAAAACCATTTAAAAATGCACATTTTACATCCATTTGAAATAACTTTAAATTATTATAATTAGCGAAAGCAAGTAGAATTCTTATAGCTTCTAATCTTGCTACAACGGCAAAGGTTTCATCAAAATCAATTGCTTCTTCTTGATAATAGCCTTGAATGACTAATCGGGCTTTATTTCTAATAACCTCAACAAGTTCATTCATTTTATTTTTATTAACCCATTTAGTTCCTATTATTGTTTTATCCTCAAGTCTAGGAACAAGTTCTCACACATCATTTCTGGTAAATTGATTCAGTTCTTCTTGCATAGAAAATATCCATGAAACATCGGATGATGATTCCTTTGGATATTTTTTTGGCAAGGGCAACCGGATTTTAAAGTGATCTGTTCCACTTCTCTTATTATAGCAAATGGCGAGTACAAAATAGTTCAAGAGATGGGCATAATACCTATCTGCTACATTCATCATATCAAGCTCTAGCTAAGAACTAGTACATCTGACATAGAACCACGCAAGGTCAATACAAAATAATACTACAAAGTTAGAAAGGCAAATAAGTTATAGACATCAACAAAGCTATAAATTACAAACATGATTACTTGTATATGCTATAAAAAAAGTCCACATGTAATGCCCCATCATAAGACCCAATCTACTAAAGAGTATTATTAGGTAATATTGTCTATTAGAATGGAGAATAAGGCTAATTAGAAGCAACCATCCCTAGTCTTGTATTAACAAGTCTTAAGTACATCGAAATATGGTTTTGTTTTTTTTCTTTCCATGAGGTTAATACTTATATAATACAATTCTATGATGAACATAGAATCAGTTCAAAACAAGACATATATAGCACAATAATTCATATTCCACAAACAATACCACAATATAGTTACATATGTATATATATAAGTATATATATATACACACATATATATACATAGATATATTGGGTACAATACAAAGCATACATAGTTACACCCCCATAAAAGAATAAGTACAACAAAAAGTGTTTAGCACAAGTCAGAATATAACTAAACTCGTCTAAGCGAGCAAAAGAGATGATAGATCATCATAAGCACAACTTACCAGAGTAGTACCTCGTCAAGATTCACCTGCAAGATCTCGGTCTGACCCGAGCATTAACACACACGGGTCAGTCTAGTCAACAATGAGTAACAACAGGTATAAGAATAAATAAGTATGCGAAATACAACTCTCTTACCCAAAGAATTGTATATGCAAAAAAATAAATGTGATTTAGTTAAATTTATGCACGACTTGATGCGAGGGTACACACTAGTCCCTAGTACTAGCCCCAGGATATAAAAAACATTATTCCCAAATTAACATGATGGTGCAACACTAAAATCATCAGAATCGTTATATATAATCTCAATTGGGTAAACATCAATAAAACGGAGTACATTACTCCAAATCGTAAAAATTTCAAGAACATAAATTATAACACCCCACCTCCGCTAGGGTCACTCGCAAAGGAATGCACTAGCTTTAGAGGGGTATTATTGGTAAACATGTGCAGAAATATTACAAGACAGAACATATAAAATAGCGGAAGTAAAACCAACTTTCATATCATTAATAAATAAGGTCTAAAGCCTTTTACATCAGAGAATTTCTTACATGGAAACCTGTCTTGCAATAGTAAAGAAGCATAAAAACCTTTTCATAAATTATTCCCCAAGTAAAACAGTAAAGTAGCCATAGCCAAGAAAAGTCCAAGCCATACATGATGACCTTCAAACAGAAGAAGTTCGAACTAACAATAACATTTCCTCCCTGTAACCTGGGGGGAAACGGAAGACAAAGAGGCGAAACAAAACGGGGTCAGTCATAAAGACTGGTAAGCCCTATCTACTATCAGTATATAAACTAGTAAAGTTAACTGGCATGAGGAACTGAGATGAACATAAGTATGATGACAAGATAGATAAGCTAAACCAAAATAACAGGATGAACTACTGTACTAAGATAAACGAGTGTATCATGATAAACTACGGTGTCAAGATAAATCAAGGTATTACATTGTCAGGTTTCTATCCAGTATACTATCCCAAGGTATCTATCATGTATAACATCCCAAGGTATTTATCATGTATATTTGCTCTGCACCTCTCGTACTAGTATCCCAACCCGCGTTATGTGTTAACTATGAATGTCCCTTTCCCAATGTCATGTAATGGTCCATGTCAACCTAATATATAACATATGTAGGTTTTTCCAACTCGTCTGTTTCTTTCCATGTATAAGTTCAGTCCTTTGCCGTAGGCCGTACGGGCTTCCCCATGTAAATCTATACCACCTCATCGGAGTACCATTTTATCCTTGAAGTTGTTTTGGACTGCTACCCTTGGTCTGGTTATGTTTTCTTACCATGAACTATCGCGTGTTTACCTAGGGTTTATGCCACTTAGGACCGCTAGGGATTATGCTACCTAACGTTTTCATATCTCGGTTTGGGTTTTAGCCACCTAGGGCTACTAGGGATTATGCTACCCGTCAACCGCGCCCTTTTATCCCACGTATGAATCGTGAATCGTTTTCCATGTCTAGACGCACATGTATCTCAAATGTGCCATCCGAGTTCCGTGCCAGGGAAAATCAAGAAATACGGGACTCGGTCGGGAGTTTTAAGTCATCTGCCGATGCAGATATCAAGGTCTGTTTTTGTATCCATGGCTATAGTCCCACGTGACCCCTCCCTCAACTACTGAAAGACAAAACAAGAAAAGTCATGTATGAGAACAACACTAAGGCCATCGATGCCCTCTTTCCGGACGGCCAACCTCACCCATACCTAGATAGCAAGTATGGTCTGTTGGGTGTTCTCTGCCTTTCCGTACTACACGATTGACTAAAGATTGTAGGTGGCCGACGAATGTGCTATCTAGGGCTACCGTGAAAATATCGCCGACCCCACGCTAATCCACCCCAGTCTTTAGGTTGCTCGCACAGCAACCAAGGCATACCCTTGGCTCTTCCACCGTAGACCTTAACCTCTGTGAGGCCAGGTTTCATGGACCATCCGCAACCTCACAGAGGGATACCAAGAGTATCCTCACGTTCCCCGAAGCTACCGCTTCGTCACCCAGTTCTTTGGAGCCTTTATCTAAATCAGATATTGCTCCATCTCGTATTTTAAGCGATGACCTACCGTATCGGGTTACTCATCTATCTATGAACTGGTCCCAATCCCTTGACTAAGAATTATTACTTAGTTCCCTAAACTAAGGTTTACCACTTAGTCTCCTTTCCCGTCATCCTTGTTAATCCCCTTTTTCCACATAGTCCCTTGAACTATGGATTTGTCTAATGGGCTAAGTATTGTCATTTAAGTTCATGACTTAACCTGCCTACGAATCATGTCAAGATTTGGCTAAGTATTCAAGTCCAAGACCTAGCCCTACAAGTTGGTTAAGTATACCAAGAAGCTCATGACTTAACCTTATTCAATCATCAAGTCAAATTGGTTAAGTATTTGTTTATCTTAACCATATCAGCTTATCGTGTTAGATTGGTTAAGCGTAGATTATCTTAACCTCATCGGATTATCGAGTCGGATTGGTTAAGTATGGGTTACTTAACCCCATCAGATTATCATGCATAATTGGTTAAGTATAAGTTACTTGACCCCATTAAATTTTCATGTTAAATTGGTTAAGTATTGGTTACTTAACCTCATTGAATTATCAAGTTTAGATTGGTTAAGTGTTTAACCTAACCCCATCAGATTACCGTGTTTAGATTAGTTAAGTCTAGGTTAACTTAACCCCATCAAATTACCGTGTTTAGATTAGTTAGGTGTGGGTTAACCTAACTTCATCTAATGTCCGTGTTTAGATTAGTTAGGTGTGGGTTAACCTAACTCCATCTAATCACCGTGTTTAGATTAGTTAAGTGTAGGTTACTTAACCCCATCTAATTACCAAGTCGGATTGGTTAAGTGTGGATTAGCTTAACCCCATCCCCTAATTGCATTTTACGG
Source organism: Allium sativum (assembly GCA_030737875.1). NCBI lineage: Eukaryota > Viridiplantae > Streptophyta > Magnoliopsida > Asparagales > Amaryllidaceae > Allium > Allium sativum. The sequence continues at coordinate 17,574 of JASFAX010007209.1, read as the reverse complement.
TTAAGTATCATTAAGAAATCATGTCCGGTTTAACTTAACCTACCCATTCATGTCATATCGGTTAAGTGTCATTAGTCAAATTAACTTAACCTTATCATGTGGCATTCATTAACTTAATGCACCCCAACCTCTCACATTAGACTTTGTTGTGGTTACTAGTTAAGCCGGGCGGGTCCGGGTAGATTTACGCCACAACCTAGTCTAACCTCGGGTTTTAAGTGCTATGTGACCAACTACTCACATTGGGTCCTATTGTTTGTAGCCACTAGTTAAGCCGGGCGGGTCCGGGTAGATTTATGCTACAAACTCAACCCAACCTCGAGTTGGCCACTTTCATGTTTGGTTTAGTGTCATATTACACTTACAACCCATACACGTCTAGTTTTCAAGTTCCATGTTCATAGCCAAAATTACATGTTGTCATGTTTATACCAATTTACCCAAGTCGTGCTTCATGTCATTAAAGTTTACCCATAACGTAACCCTAACGCTTTTAAACTCGCATATACATTCGCAACAACGCATAATGGATTAAAGAAGGAACTTGGCAAAGGCATGACAAAAAGGGTATAAGGCCACAAGTTAATCATGGTGGCATATGAGGTGTAAATGTGTTCATTAACTTGCATGTTACATTATTAAGCCTCAAAAACATGCATAACACCAAACTTAGCACATAGGCGAATCATGATGATAGGTGACATAGAAAGATGCCTAGAAGTTCGCATATAGAATTACATGCAAGTTATCATAAGGGATATGATAGCTCTCATGTTGCATAATGCAACATTCAACATAAAGCTTATAGCTTTTAGCCCATAGGATCAAGATGGTGTCTTTACAAACATGATGGGATACATAACATGATAGCATGTATGATACTTAAGGTTCAAACCCAACTTGCAACATTCATTTAACTTCATGGTCCAAAAAGAAAGCAGAAAAGGGCTTACAATGCTATGAAGGCACAAATCAATATATAAAAAGATTGAGACGAAGCCACACTAGCAAAAACCCCAAATCAATAAGCTCCAATAAAACCCTTGAGAAAATAATAAGAAAGATCCTTGCTTTGATGAAGATTTGCCTTGAAATCAAGTTTAGAAGCTCTCATATGAACATAGAAACTCTCATACACTCATATGATCATGTAATCTCTCATGTGAATGAAGATAGAATTTATGACAAGAGGATGGGGGCTAGGGTTTTGAGTGGAGGCCATGATCATTAGAAATTTTGGCATAGTTTAGTTGCTAGAATGATTTTTATGGATTTAGGTTAGGTCCTAGGGTGTTTTTATAGAGATTAGGAGTATTTTAGGCCCTTAGATTAACCCTAGGATAGATCCAAGCCCTCAAAAATCATCACAAGCCTCCAAAACAGGACCCAGGAGCCAAAACAGGACCCAGGAGCCAAAACAGGTGCATCAGGCCGACCTGGCCGACCAGGGAGGTCGACACCCAGGTCGACCCCCAGGTCGACTCTAGAGTCGACGTGGTTGGGGGGAGGTCGACCCTAGTGTCGACCCCCCTGTCGACCTGCCTGGGCGGGATTTTTCCCGCCTACTCTGATTTCTGTGTTTTTGAATTCTGTTTTGAATTCTGATTTTTCGTGAAACTTCCGAAGGCCATATCTCGGCCAAACGGACTCCTATTTACGAAATTTCGGACTCTATTTCGCGTATTTTTCCGAGACGAACGCAATGGCATAGCCCGTTTCTCCAGATTTAGATTTTATAATATAATTCTTCCTTGATTCTTTATCTAACATGTTGTTAAATTTCGGGTTGTTACATTCTCCCCTCCTTTAAGGATTTCGTCCCCGAAATCTCCAAGTTAGGAAGAACGTATCCTACCATCCATCATCCATCTAGTCAAAACATCATCCACAAGAAAACATTGTCCTTAGACGATTTCTAATGTCATATGAACATATGCAAAACGTGTGTGTATATGCTCCTTAGCTAATGCTAATGATCAGGCCTGAATGATCTTTCTAATGCAAAATATGTTTAGTGCCATGAGTCCAACATGTATGCAAATAGTCCTAGTCATATAAGTACTATATATGTGCACAAACATTCATTCATATGCAACATCCGCATGATAACACATTCAATTTCATCCATAAACAAGTATAAATACTCGTGCATATGCAACATGAATCATGACCGCGTCAATCTAGTATCTAATGTGTATTCGCGCATCCACGAGCAACCACTTGCAACCATTTGCAACCATATCAATCATAACATGTTTCAAATACATGTTTACATCCATAGAGTTCTATCTAAGGTTCCCAAGATAAGATCGAGGAGATAAACAAGACAAACTCCTTACAGGGTTTGTAACAGAAGCAGGACCGAGAGGATATCCACCAAGCGATAGTGTGCAAGCAAGCTCTACAGGTGGACCAAGGATCAAAGATGTACTCTTAAAAAGAGACATGATGCGCGCGTCTAAGCCGCAATTCCTTGAGCTTAATTTCATTGTGCCTTGACCGCCTTTTGACTTTATGATTTCGTAGCTTCTTGATTCCTATTTCCAAGGTATGAGTCGGAACTCATTTCATTGTCGCCTCTCGTTCCACTTTCACTTATTCTTTCCCTAGTATACTTGGCTCAACCATATCTGCGTACTCATGCAAGCTCTCCAAAATTCACTAGTGAATTCTGGATCTCGTTTACCGATGCCAATCCATGTTACCACGTGCACTTACTAGGGTGATTCCTATAACCCATGCTCAAGCGGAATGAGCCATCCGCCTTATTGGCGAACGTTACTCGATCGGATCAGAGATTTTCGATAAATGCATCAAGAGATTCTAGGTAACTAACCATGACAGAACCCCAAAAGGTTACACGAGACTTCGAAGGTATTACCAAAGCAAGTTAAGAGTTTAACTACCCTCCTTTCAAAACCGAGAATGGCATCCCTTATTGGATACCCACTTCATCCCTAGAATCCATCCACAGCTCAACAATAGAAGCATTGCTTCTAATCTCAACACTTGGCATAGACGTTCTCAAATCCAACAAGTCATGAATAAATGGCCCGACTCTCCAACCAGATTGTGGGACTATAGTGGGATCTTCTACCATGCTAGTACTAAGGTGCAGAGACTTAACTATCGAAGCAGACTTAAATGATGCGATGATCAAAACAAAGTCTAGACGGGACGATAGAAAAGAAAGGCTAAGCCTTTAACAGAAACGGTACCATCTCTTTTAGGTACCCTAGAAATGGGAGCGTACAATTGCCTTCTCCGATGATCTTGTCCTTGTCCTCCTTGATGGACTAAGCCATACCAACAAGTTGCTTATTCTTAAGCTTGTGTCCTTTATCCTTTCTTATAACTTCAGTAACAGGTCTCTCGAGAACTTCCTCCATTGTACGGGAAAACACTTACGTGGCTAGACAAGGATTAGTCACAGTTAAAACTACTATGACTACATATGGAGGAAAGAAAGGAAAAGAGATTCAATCAAGGAGACTAGGGATAGTGCTAATGGCTTTTGGGGAATAGCCTTTAAAAACTTTTCTTGAAAAATGCTTCTTTGTAAAACGGTTTCTCAAATAGTTTTCAGAAGGTTTTAAAAACTTCTGCCCAGTCTGGTAACCTTCTGCTTTGATACCAAATATAACACCCCACCTTCGCTTGGGTTACTCGCAAAGGAATGCACTAGCTTTAGAGGGGTATTATTGGTAAACATGTACAGCAATATTACAAGACAGAACATATAAAATAGCGGAAGTAAAACCAACTTTCATATCATTAATAAATAAGGTCTAAAGCCTTTTACAAAAGAATTTCTTACATGGAAACCTGTCTTGCAATAGTAAAGAAGCATAAAAACCTTTTCATAAATTATTCCCCAAGTAAAACAGTAAAGTAGCCATAGCCAAGAAAAGTCCAAGCCATACATGATGACCTTCAAACAGAAGAAGTCCGAACTAACAATAGCATTTCCTCCCTGTAACCTGGGGGGGAAACGGAAGACAAAGAGGCGAAACAAAACGGGGTCAGTCATAAAGACTGGTAAGCCCTATCTTATATAAACTAGTAAAGTTAACTGGCATGAGGAACTGAGATGAACATAAGTATGATGACAAGATAGATAAGCTAAACCAAAATAACGGGATGAACTACTGTACCAAGATAAACGAGTGTGTCATGATAAACTACGGTGTCAAGATAAATCAAGGTATCACATCGTCAGGTTTCTATCCAGTATACTATCCCAAGGTATCTATCATGTATAACATCCCAAGGTATTTATCATGTATATTTTCTCTGCACCTCTCGTACTAGTATCCCAACCCGCGTTATGTGTTAACTATGAATGTCCCTTTCCCAATGTCATGTAATGGTCCATGTCAACCTAATATATAACATATGTAGGTTTTTCCAACTCGTATGTTTCTTTCCATGTATAAGTTCAGTCCTTTGCCGTAGGCCGTACGGGCTTCCCCATATAAATCTATACCACCTCATCGGAGTACCATTTTATCCTTGAAGTTGTTTTGGACTGCTACCCTTGGTCTGGTTATGTTTTCTTACCATGAACTATCGTGTGTTTACCTAGGGTTTATGCCACTTAGGACCGCTAGGGATTATGCTACCTAACGAACGTTTTCATATCTCGGTTTGGGTTTTAGCCACCTAGGGCTACTAGGGATTATGCTACCCGTCAACCGCGCCCTTTTATCCCACGTATGAATCGTGAATCGTTTTCCATGTCTAGACGCACATGTATCTCAAATGTGCCATCCGAGTTCCGTGCCAGGGAAAATCAAGAAATACGGGACTCGGTCGAGAGTTTTAAGTCATCTGCCGATGCAGATATCAAGGTCTGTTTTTGTATCCGTGGCTATGGTCCTACATGACCCCTCCCTCAACTACTGAAAGGCAAAACAAGAAAAGTCATGTATGAGAACTACACTAAGGCCATCGATGCCCTCTTTCCGGACGGCCAACCTCACCCATACCTAGATAGCAAGTATGGTCTGTTGGGTGTTCTCTGCCTTTCCGTACGTACACGATTGACTAAAGATGGTAGGTGGCCGACGAATGTGCTATCTCGGGCTACCGTGAAAATATCGTCGACCCCACGCTAATCCACCCCAGTCTTTAGGTTGCTCGCACAACAACCAAGGCATACCCTTGGCTCTTCCACCGCAGACCTTAACCTCTGTGAGGCCAGGTTTCATGGACCATCCGCAACCTCACAGAGGGATACCAAGAGTATCCTCACGTTCCCCGAAGCTACCGCTTCGTCACCCAGTTCTTTGGAGCCTTTATCTAAATCAGATATTGCTCCACCTCGTATTTTAAGCGATGACCTACCGTATCGGGTTACTCATCTATCTATGAACTGGTCCCAATCCCTTGACTAAGAATTATTACTTAGTTCCCTAAACTAAGGTTTACCACTTAGTATCCTTTCCCGTCATCCTTGTAAATCCACTTTTTCCACATAGTCCCTTGAACTAGGGTTTTGTCTAATGGGTTAAGTATCTTCATTTAAGTTCATGACTTAACCTACCTAAGAATCATGTCAAGATTTGGCTAAGTATTCAAGTCCAAGACCTAGCCCTACAAGTTGGTTAAGTATACCAAGAAGCTCATGACTTAACCTTATTCAATCATCAAGTCAAATGGGTTAAGTATTTGTTTATCTTAACCCTATCAGCTTATCGTGTTAGATTGGTTAAGCGTAGATTATCTTAACCTCATCGGATTATCGAGTCGGATTGGTTAAGTATGGGTTACTTAACCCCATCAGATTATCATGCATAATTGGTTAAGTATAAGTTACTTGACCCCATTAAATTTTCATGTTAAATTGGTTAAGTATTGGTTACTTAACCTCATTGAATTATCAAGTTTAGATTGGTTAAGTGTTTAACCTAACCCCATCAGATTACCGTGTTTAGATTAGTTAAGTCTAGGTTAACTTAACCCCATCAAATTACCGTGTTTAGATTAGTTAGGTGTGGGTTAACCTAACTCCATCTAATTACCGTGTTTAGATTAGTTAGGTGTGGGTTAACCTAACTCCATCTAATCACCGTGTTTAGATTAGTTAAGTGTAGGTTACTTAACCCCATCTAATTACCAAGTCGGATTGGTTAAGTGTGGATTAGCTTAACCCCATCCCCTAATTGCATTTTACGGTTAAGTATCATTAAGAAATCACGTCCGGTTTAACTTAACCTACCCATTCATGTCATATATGTTAAGTGTCATTAGTCAAATTAACTTAACCTTATCATGTGGCATTCATTAACTTAATGCACCCCAACCTCTCACATTAGACTTTGTTGTGGTTACCAGTTAAGTTGGGCGGGTCCAGGTAGATTTATGCCACAACCTAGTCTAACCTCGGGTTTTAAGTGCTATGTGACCAACTACTCACATTGGGTCCTATTGTTTGTAGCCACTAGTTAAGCCGGGCGGGTCCGGGTAGATTTATGCTACAAACTCAACCCAACCTCGAGTTGGCCACTTTCATGTTTGGTCTAGTGTCATATTACACTTACAACCCATACACGTCTAGTTTTCAAGTTCCATGTTCATAGCCAAAATTACATGTTGTCATGTTTATACCAATTTACCCAAGTCGTGCTTCATGTCATTAAAGTTTACCCATAACGTAACCCTAACGCTTTTAAACTCGCATATACATTCGCAACAACGCATAATGGATTAAAGAAGGAACTTGGCAAAGGCATGCCAAAAAGGGTATAAGGCCACAAGTTAATCATGGTGGCATATGAGGCGTAAATGTGTTCATTAACTTGCATGTTACATTATTAAGCCTCAAAAACATGCATAACCCCAAACTTAGCACATAGGCGAATCATGATGATAGGTGACATAGAAAGATGCCTAGAAGTTCGCATATAGCATTACATGCAAGTTATCATAAGGGATATGATAGCTCTCATGTTGCATAATGCAACATTCAACATAAAGCTTATAGCTTTTAGCCCATAGGATCAAGATGGTGTCTTTACAAACATGATGGGATACATAACATGATAGCATGTATGATACTTAATGTTCAAACCCAACTTGCAACATTCATTTAACTTCATAGTCTAAAAAGAAAGTAGAAAAGGGATTACAATGCTATGAAGGCACAAATCAATATATAAAAAGATTAAGACGAAGCCACACTAGCAAAAACCCCAAATCAATAAGCTCCAATAAAACCCTTGAGAAAATAATAAGAAAGATCCTTGCTTTGATGAAGATTTGCCTTGAAATCAAGTTTAGAAGCTCTCATATGAACATAGAAACTCTCATACACTCATATGATCATGTAATCTCTCATGTGAATGAAGATAGAATTTATGACAAGAGGATGGGGGCTAGGGTTTTGAGTGGAGGCCATGATCATTAGAAATTTTGGCATAGTTTAGTTGCTAGAATGATTTTTAGTGATTTAGGTTAGGTCCTAGGGTGTTTTTATAGAGATTAGGAGTAGTTTAGGCCCTTAGATTAACCCTAGGATAGATCCAAGCCCTCAAAAATCGTCACAAGCCTCCAAAACAGGACCCAGGAGCCAAAACAGGTGCATCAAGCCGACCTGGCCGACCAGGGAGGTCGACACCCAGGTCGACCCCCAGGTCGACTCTAGAGTCGACCTGGTAGGGGGGAGGTCGACCCTAGTGTCGACCCCCCTGTCGACCTGCCTGGGCGGGATTTTTCCCGCCTACTCTGATTTTTGTGTTTTTGAATTCTGTTTTGAATTCTGATTTTTCGTGAAACTTCCGAAGGCCATATCTCGGCCATACGGACTCCGATTTACGAAATTTCGGACTCTATTTCGCGTATTTTTCCGAGATGAACGCAGTGGCATAGCCCGATTCTCCTGATTCAGATTTTATAATATAATTCTGCCTTGATTCTTGATTTAACATTTTGTTAAATTTCGGGTTGTTACATAAATGGAATTAAATGTGATTTACACTTCACGATGTATGATCATCCCGATCAAATTTAAATCATCAAACACAAAATTATAAAGATGAAATCATCATAAAATATGTGCGATTCTGATGTGATATGGCCCATTTCGAGCTATTTCCCACATTGGGCTTTAATATGGCACACCCCGAGCCTAGCCAAGTTTTATCAAACGAAAATCATCAAACATCAAATAATAAAATGAAATCATCATAAATAATGTGCATGTGCCATAATAACATAGCTCATCCCGAGCTATAGTATTGCTCATCCCAAGCAATAACCAAGTACTTATACGTATTCAAAATTAGGCGCCCTCACTACGACTACCTCGGCCGAGTGTATCTTGACCAACCCAATCAAGTGAATACGTATATGAGACCCATCCCGAGTCTCGGCTTCATCACGAAGCCAGTACTGGCATAACATTCCAAAAATGCATCACTGACTCTCAGTTAGTAATCCAAACAGTGGTAATAGTGCCTCCTATACCACATGTTCTCACCATTTGGTTTACTAATCTCTTGTCAACTTCGCAAACATAGAAAACAACAAATCATCATTAATAAGACATCGACTTCAATCTAACTATACAGCAATTAATTGACTTTGTATACTACCATGTCCCGTACTATAGAGTGTATGATGTTGTTAAACATCCAATACACCATCTTGAAGGATGCAAAAAAGTGTTGTTCTTATATAAGAGAATACTTGATTTTTCTAAAACAAGTTATAAAACATTTTACGAAACTAATAGTTTTCTATTTTGAAAAAGGTTTTGGTCTGGGATTTCAAATGGAAAAGGTCCAACTAAATTCTGACATCGCAAGAAAAGTTATAAGGCTCTAAACTTGGACTCCAGACTGAATTTTAGTCAGGGTTATGATCACTTCCAGATCCAACTTTGGGACCATGTTTGAATAACCAACGACCTCGGGTTGGAAATTTATAGGCATATATACAAGACCCCAAGATTTGCAACACAAAAAGAATTATCCATATCAGATCAATAACAAAGGAGATATAGGACATAGAAGTTGGACCTGGGCGCTGTTCTCACCCAGAAGGAAAAATATGGTCGTAGGAAGCCATAGAAGTGATTCTCTTAAGGTGGGTCGACCCCGGGGTCGACCCAAGTGCAAAGTGGGTCGACCCACTTTACGGGATACACTATAGGTCGATAGAATGAAGATATCTGTCTTCTAGGCTCTATTCTAGCACATTAACAGCGTCATAATGAGATGAAATTTAACTGAAATTTAACATGCAAGCACACATAACACTCTACTACAACATGCAAAAAGATTTACAACAAAAGATCTAAGAATTAAGAAGTTACGACCTCACAAAGTAGAGGTTTCGATGTGAATGAAAACTACGAAGAAAATTCAATAGAAAGCTAACGGATTTAAATGAAACATACTCAGATCTTCTTAAACAACAAAAATACTTTATTGAGACTAGAAAATGTGAGTTAATGTAACACCCTGTATTTTTGACGACACTAAAAAAGGATAAATTAAATTATAATTAAATTAATATTCAAAATTAAGGAAAACGGACTGCGCCATTGCGTCCGTCTCGAAATTCTGGTCAATATATACATTTGGTGTGCGTAAAACGGACAACATATGAATAAGTTATGAGGGTTTTAAGTTTGTATATGCACAGAAAGATTATATATATACACATGAGTCAGAGATGAGTCATAATTTTATCCAAAACAGTTCGAATTCAAAAAATAAAAAGTGGCGGCAGAATTCTCGCTCTCCGGGGTCGACCCCCCTAGAGGGGTGTCGACACCGGGGTCGACCCACCCACAGGGGTGTCGACACCCCTAGGGCTGACGTGGCAGTTAGTTTTAGAGGGTCTGGCAGCTATATATACGTGGTCATTTCTCTTGTTTTCTTCATTGAGAATTCATGGTAGGCAAACTCTGTCGGTATCTGAACTTATCTGGATCCGTTATCTTCTATCAGCTTTCCAAATCAAATCTAGAGAATCAAGATCCATTCTTCTTCTATTTTCTAATCCTAACACTGTGAGTTTCTAGTTGCTTTTAGATTTGAATATTTAAAAGTAAATATGACACGACTATGACTTGGACTTGTTCATATGCTTTGATTATATCAGATCCATTGTAAATTGTGATTATATGACATTTCGAATTGGTTAGGATTTGGATCTAAATCTCTATCTAGTTGGATCTTTTATAACTTGTATGACATGCCATAATGTGAACCTTAAACCTTATTTGTGTAGATCCATATTTAAACTATTGGATCTAAATGGCGTGGACATTTAATTTGTTAATCAGATCTAGTTTATCATCTTGTGCCTATTATGTCATATCTGAATAGTTGGACATCTAAATAGTTAAGTTAGATCTTATTATGCTCACTATGACATCATAGTTATGTTAGAACTAGTAATTGCTACAAATTCACCAAATTTATGCTCATATGTCCACCTTATTATGATGTCAATTACATGTCCATGCCAGTATGTATGTATATGTTCACCTTATCACAATGCTAGTTTATGTTTATGCCAAGTTATGTTAAAACAATCACTTTAGTTATATTCATATTATTTTCGCTATTATCGTTTATGACTAGGTTATTGTCTAGCCTAGGCATGCCACCAATTTTGTGAGTGCACTAGTTAAGGAATAGGGGAAAAAGGTTAATATTGGCATAATTTGGATATAAACATCATTGGACTTATAATCCAAATTGTTTGGTAAAATTGGAATTAATACCTATAAAGGCATAGGTTTAATTAATTGATTAATTAATAATGAATGCCTAGGATTACAATTAGAAATCGCAATTGCACTTATGACACGAGGTTAGGTTGCATTAGTGGAAAATCTGCCTGGACCTGACCGGCATATCCAGCAGCCACTAATGTTGAACCTAATGTGAGAGCTCTAAGTGTGCAAATACGAATCGGGCTAAGACACGAGGTTAGACCCAACTGTGGAATAAGACTGCCCGGACCCGACCGGCATATCCAGCATCCACAAGTTGTAGGCCTAATGTGGGAGGTCTAGCCCATTATAAACCATAAGTGGACATGGTAATAAACTGGACTACTTAACAAAATCTAATCCATAGGGATTGTATGATTGTGAACTAAAGTTAGGGTTAAGTAAATTGGTTAAATAGTGGATGGATTATGCAAGTATGGAAAGGGGAGTAATATTTACATATAGGCCCACAAACTTAACCCGATAAGGTTATGTAATTAAAGACACCTAGTGGTATACATAACCGGAGGAAATAATAAAGTTATGTAATTAAAGACACCTTTTAGGGTAAGCATAACATGTAGAAATAATAGGGTTATGTAATTAAAGACACCTAGTGGTATACATAGCCAAAGAAAACCTAGTGGGGATACAAAACAAAGGGGAGAGCTTGTATCGTATTGTGTGGGATCCGTTTCAGTCAGTAACCCGGAGTAGGTATCAAAACATGTACTCCGTATTAGGTCAGAGAAGGGGTACACTTACTGGACTGATTGTAAGAGATCCAAACGTGGAGGATGGTGTAGGCGGTGCAAGCCGACCGGACCATGTGCGTGCATGAGCCGGGCAGATTGGGATAAGACGACCGTAACACCTATAGATATGGGGCTGTGCACATCAACGAGGGGTTTCCACTTTCAGACGTGATACATCCTATGATTGGGCTGGCACAGAGTATCTACGCGGATTAGGGAGCTGAATGATTAGGGTAGTTAGGGTACATTTGGACGTATGCCTAAGTCTACCACCTTATAGTGGAAGGATCATCTCATTCTGGTTATACTAGTAATAGTGCAGAGTAATCATTAGAGAAGCATATACATCTTATCCTATCTACCTTGTCACACCTACCATTTTTGTAATGATCTCTCTTATCCACTTTATATGCCTATCATGCTACTTTTATTTATTTGCTTGCTAAAAGTAACTAGACTCGCCAGACTTTATTTCTGACCCTTTTGTTTCCTCTACTTTCTTCCATTCCCCCCCAGTTTCTCAGAGAGGAAACACTCAGGCTTAGTCAGGACACAAATATCATCTTGTTAGAGACGCTTTCTGTAGCAACCCGTGCTTCACGGCCGGCCTAAACCGAACAAGAAGGCGGACTGCTTTGAGAAAAAGACAAATCGGAACACAAATAGAAGAACATTTCATTGCTATTTACAATAATTACATCAGAGTACAAGAATATTCAGAGTATGAATTAATATTACATAAAAAAATATCAGAGATTAAAATACAGAGCAGCGGAAAATAAAATGTATAAGTACAATGCGTAGCGGAAAATACAATAACTAATACAACCGAAAGAAACACACGGATACAGAGCGTTCTGAATATAGCTTCATCTGTAAATCCAGGATACAGTATAAATAAATCTACAAAACAGAAACTACTAGTTGCCCAACAATAAACTCCAGGTCAGTCATGGGACTGGTGTGAGAACTAAAACAGTTATTTAAAACTTTACTTTTAAAATAAGGTAAATCAAGGGAGCACGCCGTATAACACGGAACGGGTTTACCCCCAAGAATACCAGTGCCTAAAACAAACAGTGCAATTCTAAATAAAGAAAAATGAAGCTATTATAAGACTCATGTCCATCGCACAATGCAACGCAAGCCGGAGGATAGAGTTTTACCTTATAATAGCCAAATATGCTTGGTACGTTTTAAAACAAATCTTTTATTATTACTATAAATGAAGAAATCAACTTCAAATATAAATGTATCAATCATAGATGGCATGAGTGCCCCATCCCACTATGTTGCCATATATAGTATGCAATGAAAACTGCAAAATGTCGTATTTGGAAGTTTGGATTTCCATACTGGTGGCTCCTGATCCGAAAGATCTATTGCGTAGTGCAATTCCCAATGGTTTACGTCGCAGGCATGCGAAAACACCGTAATGCACATCTGCACTATCCAGGAAACAATTTACCGCAACTTACGTCCAAGCATTGGAAAACACCGCTAACTCTATCCATCTGGGAATCGGGAGGTGTGCCCTATCCCTACTGGTGTGGAGCGACCACACCCAGTAACCTCGGTCGACCGAATCCATGATAACCCGTAGGATGTCTATCCTCATCTCTAAAGTATACTGATCTAGCCATCAATTTACCACCATACCGGTGTGTGAGGCTCACGAATTAACGCTACACAACGCTGTGCTATATTAAAGTCGTGCTTTGATCATAATCCACCAAGCTTTGCTTTTCAACAAAAGTTTGGATCACTGCATTTTAACATGCCATACTATCACTCCATACTGTACCACTTATTTCTGCCGGTATATAACCTATGAGCTTGTACGTCTCAGAGAAGGGTATTAAGCAAGAGAATAAATTCTCCGCCACCAAACAGATATATATATTTAGTAGAGATCAACGAATACAGTTTAAAGGAGTACAATGTCGGACAAACCGTCCATTTACAAGTCTATTCTAGGTCTGAACGAAACCGGAGGCACCTTATTCCTCGCCCCGTATGTCCAATACAGGAGAGAGGCCCTCGCATATCCGTACAATCAACAAGTACGTCTGGACGGCTACCACTGTAGCCCCTTCAAGGTAGCTACTCCAATCATAGGCATCAGTACAACCAATCCATTCGATGTGAAGATCACCGGTCTTGCACCGTCTTCAATCTCTTCGACTTTTCGTCGTATTAGTTATTCAGAATGGGTTAAACCCATCCTTTCTGAATAACTCGCGTATCTTATAATCAAGTGCTATAACAACACATCATACGCCTAAATCCAATCAAGAATATTCTTTTACTCAAATGTTCTTTTCTCTAGGGAAAGATTACCATTAATTTTATCAGTGATAAATTCTTGTAAATTTATTCTATAATCTTCCTTTGGATATCATTACAAAAGATTTCATTATCTTTCAATTCTAAACCAAATTAAGGTCTTCCAAACTAGTCGGGATTAGCAAACCTTACCGAAGTAATCATTTGTTTATTTTCCCAACCCCAACCTATTCATCCCATGGAGCAAAACTGGTAATACTCCATATCTAACACCACGGTGTTATCGGTAAAATTAATTACCATTTAACATTCAAATCTAATTAAAGATTTAACTATCATTTGGAGCAAAACTGGTGAAACTCCATTCTCGATCATTTCCTTGAATTGATAATTTTAATTATCACATTCACTTTTCAATCTAATTAAAGATTTATTAAAACTCCACTTAGTTTTAATCTTCCCAAAAATCAATATTAATTATTATTTAACTTTGGGAAATCAACATGGTGCATCGACAATCTACACTGTACCATTGATTTCAGCCGATATATAACCTCTAAGCTCGTACGTCTTAGAGAAGGGTGTTAAGCAAGAGAATAAATTCTCCGCCACCAAACAGATATATATTTACCAGAGATCAACCAATATAGTATTGAAATACAATGTTAGACATGTCATCCTATCTTTAACTGGGTTAAAGAACCAATGTCATTTAAATCACAACTCACGATAAACCCAAAATCACATTTCATTAATTATGGAATCTTCACGGAAAACAGATCAATATATAATCGATATAAATTTCTGAATCTGGCTAATAATATAAACGGAATAACGACAAAGCCTTTTTAATTCCATATGTATTAACAGTCTTCCTCCACAGAAACTCACTTCGATTATTACCAAATCGAATTCCATTCAATTCTAATTTAATATATTAAATTGGAAATCTTTACTTTGGAAAATTCCATAAATCTTAATTAAAAGATTATAAATTCCAAATAATATTCTTCACTGTTAATTGGTTAAAGAACAAGTGATATTTAAAACACCGTTCACGATAAACCCAAAAATCCAATTCTTTTATTCAATTCCAATTAAATATTAATTAATTGGAAAACTTCACTAAATCTTAATTTAAAGATTTATTCTTTTCTCAACTGGGTTTAAGAACAGTGTTGATGAAGACATCGTTCATGACAAACCCAAAATCCAATTTGATATCCAATACACGGCTCTAAATAGAAAATATATCAGCTTATATTCAATATCAAATTCTGAAACCAACGGATATCGTATTGGAATAACGATATATATATATATCTTCCAAATTCCTCAACCATATCCGTACAATCACAAAAACCAATATCGAAATATTCCGAAGATTATTTCCATTCTGAATCCATTCCAGTTTATTCATTGGAAAATTATGGTTATTTTAAATCCATTTTCAAATCCAATTTATTTATTTCTAAAATGAATAAATTATTATTCTAGTTAATAACTAGTTCATTTCGATAAAAATATATTTTCATGTTTTAAAAACTGAAATTTTTCATACAAAATCTTTCCACATAATTTGTTATGATTTTACATAATTTTTCAATATTTTTAATAATTTTATTATCGCCCGTACAGTCGATTTCCAACAACGGCCACCGAACTGCATCCATAGCGACCTTTTCTGAAATTGATTTGGACATATCTCCAATTCCAACCATTAGATTTCAAATCTCTCGTATTCATTCTTTTTGATACAAACCCAACGCATCATTATTTTCGGAGAATCCGACGGTCTGATCTCCCATAACGTCCATTTGAAGTTAATGGTCGAAATTCGCGAACGGTCGTTGTGCGGCGCTTTCTATTCAGGCCATTATAATATATATAATATATATATTATATACTTCATTGATTTCTATTTAAAACGAATTTTGTAAATCATTTTAAATTCGTTTTAAAAACGATTTCCACTTCTATTTCAATTTCAAATCGAAATTGAATTTTCAATTATAAATTCGTTTTAAATTCATTTTAAAAAGATTTCAATTTGATTTTCAAATTCATATCAAAATTGAATATTTAATATAAATTCGTTTTTAATTAATTTTAAAATGATTTCACATTGATTTTCAAATTCATATAAAAATTGAATATTCTATATAAATTCGTTTTAAATTCATTTTAAAACGATTTCAATTTGATTTTTCCAATTTAAATCAAAATTGAATATTCCATATAATTTTAGTATTTAAATGATAATATTTTCAAAATATCAGATTTTGAAATCACTTCTCGATATTCATTTTAAAATGAATAAAATCGACAAAATTCTTGTTCGTGTTAAAATGGCGTTTAACTACTTAACACGGCTTCACATTTCAACATTCACTAAATATTATTTTAAAATATTCATTAATTCAAAATATTCTTTATTTTAAAATATTTGTTATTTTAAAATATTCTTTGTTTTAAAATATTCGTTAATTTCTGAATCAGAATCAAACTCAATCAATTACCATATAATATTATTTTTATGGATTTCAACATCACATGTATACCACAATAATGATAAACAATCAATAAAAATTCATACAACATCCAGAGTGCATTCTACAACTATATAAGCATTAAAATAAATAAATAACGCTTATACAGTCTGTCAACCCATTGATTGACATACCACTAATTATTCGGATTAGTGTATGTCAAATATTATCCCAATACTCGTGTGCGGTTTTCAAACAACAAATACTATTTATTATTTGTGCAGTTGGGCGATGTGTAAAATTTATCGTCCCAATCAATATTAGATAAATTGGTGTACACAAACGAACCGTCCAGTTTGTAAACGAATATTTATTTTATTTTCATTATAATATATATATATATTATAAATAATTTTTATATACAGTTCATATATAATTTTTGTATACAAGAATAACAATCCCAATCACAACAAATAAACAATCAACTGGTCTGTACAAAAAAAAAGTGTTGGGGGCTTCTAAGCCCCGTCTGCATCCTAGTATATATTAACTGTAAATAATTTGAGTGTGAGAGAGATCTCACATTTGTTTCCACTCCGTCAGTTTTAATTCTGAATTTTTGAACTGTTTTGAATTTAAATTCGCTTCAAATTTTGATGTGCTTCGTTTCCGTTCTGGTCTGTTCTGCATTGTAGTATTTTTTTTCACGGTTCCAACGAACCAGAAATCATCGAATTCCGTTTTGATTTGAACGAGATACAATAGTTTTAAACTTAATTACACTAATAAATTAATTAAATTAATAATTAAAATTAACTACACTGTTTAAATCCTCTTCCCCTTAACCCTCCAACCCGTCGTTCTCCTTCAGGAAGCAAGTCGCAACTTGCCCAAAAAAGAAACCTACCTCCACACATCACCTCGGCCACTTGAACTCCGATCAACCCTGACCACCGTGTTGCCATTCACCTTGCCTACCCGCTCCCCCTATCCCCTCCGAGTTCAATCCCCTCTTCCACCTGGGAAACCCATCAAAATGCAAGGCCTTTGAGCGCAGTTTCCGGCCTCCACGTCAATTGCAAATAGATCACCACCGTTGAGAACCCAGATCACACTCCCATCTTCCATTTAGTTTTTGAAAATTTTGTGAATTTATTTATGAATAAGGAGAAAAGGAGGGATTAAATTTCGAAAATCTCGACAGTTCGAATCGGTTGTAGCGATTGAAGATCGGTTTGACCACGGGAGAATTTCTTTAGGGATTTGACCTTTTAGTTAGGGTTATATAACTATATTTTAATATTATTTTATTTTG